>JACCIY010001372.1:0-38696 GCA_025506505.1 Flaveria sonorensis | reverse complement strand
TTCGGTAAGTTGCTGATCCGGGAAACTGGTGAGACCGACTGAACCATGTCAGTAGATGAAATGTGGGTGAAGTCTGGCGCATTTAGGCATGATGAAGATGGTTCTTTACTTTCTATGTTCGAGTGTGTGCAATCAAGTTTAAGATGACCTTGAACATGTTTTGATCCGTCTACTTTCTTCTTGAGGTGTGAGTTCCAGTAATTTTTAATCTCGTTATCTGTCCTTCCAGGCAAATGTTGTGAAATCTGAGACCACCTAATCATCCGCAAAATTTAAAATTAGAATCAAGTAAAGCCAAATAACGATGATCAGTGAAAACATAAAATGAATGCGGTCAATTATTTACTTGTTGCCTAACAATCCATGAAGAATCATAATGGTTTCTTCTTCTTGTAATGAAAATGGCCCGCGCTTTAATCCTGGCCTAAGATAATTAATCCATCTTAATCTGCAGCTCTTTCCGTTCCTTTGCAAACCTAAAGGAAGGTATTTGGGTTGTCAAGTGTTGGTAACGATTAGTAAGCTAGTTTTGTTCCGACAATTAACATAATTTTCATACATGAATGAAGTTAATTACCTGCATTAATGGGGACAGAACTCCAGCAACCATGACCATGGTTCATGACATAATATGTTAGCTTTTGGTCCTCATCGGGCGACCATAATCCCTTCTTGTGCTTCATCGTTCGCTTTTCTGGTAGCTTGCACCTCATTGTCAAGAAAGATGACCTTTATACTACCAAAGGCTAAAACTTTTATGAAATTATGAATCTTGTTTGTGTTAGATTGAGAACTATATATTAGTGGAAAACTATATTGCAGTGATGAGGAATGAAGATATTAATGAATTCAAAGACTAGAAGATTAATGGAGTATTTATAGGCATATCATATAGATTATTTATGCATCACACCAAGAAGTTAAATAAAAAATATAAAAGGGATTTATGGAAATCTCAGATATTCCGTCCACCAAAGAACTCATTGACCTTTAATCAACACTCTTAATTTTTTAGAACATTATAAGTACATTAAATAAGTTGATTGCGTTTAATTTTCACACTATGGACAAACAAGGTTTTTTACTTCATTTCATAATTCATATTCAGAAAAATAGAATACGAAAATAAAGATATTCTTTATGAACTCATTTGTAATTATCATATTTTTATGTGATTCATATGTAACTTTCATATCTATGTATTTTCATCTCCACTTATGTTGGAGAGCATTCAGTGATCAATCATAAAGAAATTCTTGCATTTCTTTTCATTGTTTCATGATTTGCCATTTTTAGTGACTTTTTATAATCCTCTTTTAAAAATACAATATCCCACTCACATTAATTGGAGTATTGGACTATAAAAATACATATAAACTAATTTCGTGATTTCGAAAAAGCCATCATCTCATGGACTTTCGAATGAATTCCGACAAATTAAGAAAAAAAAAGTAAAAGTGATTTCGTAATTTTTTATAGTTTTGTTGACTATATAAAGATATGTAGTTACAAAGTGTAAATATGACATTTTATCATACCATTTCATTGGTTATATACTTAAATTGAAGGCCGTCACAAGATTTTAATTATTATGAAAAGTATAAAATGGTTAGAAGAAAAGAAAAATAGAATAAGCTCCATTATTGACGCTCTTAGGTTAAATCTATCTTATTACTTTTGCTAAAACTTAAATGATTACTTACACATAAACTTGATTATGTGTGTTAAAATAATTTATATATCATAAAATCAACATTCTTATTATCTTTACAAAAATGTAATAACGTAGTACTCTTTTATTTAATAAATGATTTTTCTTAAAAACATTGATGTAATATTGATTATAAAGGTACATCTGTTATTTAAGAACAATACATCTAAACTATTTGCAGAAATGTCTATAAACTAGTTATAACACTGCGTATAAACATATACAAAAAACATGTGCAACTTACAACGATATGTTCAAAGTGTGTCCTCTTTATAGATTAATTAAGGGTTGAAACTGTTTTAAGCACACCATAATTTATTTATAAGTGAAATTTCACGTGGCAATTAAATATGGGATTGACTAATTTCTACGACCAATCGGAAGCTTGACTGACTTATGTTAACAAACATCATAACAAAATTATTGTAATACACATTAAAGTACATAGAATATATGGAAAACCAACAACCAATCAATCATTTTAGCATGCGCTATAAAAAATAAAATATAAAAAGTTTTCATTGTACGCTAGAGATACGCCGGAGATTCCCATTGCTCAAAATACGAATCCATCAGTTTCAATTCCAATGATATGAAGACAAAGTAAGGTTGTCATTGTGTAGGTTGATAGGCTGACGGGTTGAATCCTTGAATCTAATTATAACTCAGGTTGACAGATTGAATTCTTGAATCCAATTATAACTCATATATTTATTCGTGTTACATACATCATAACTAACCTGGAAATACTAAAACTCATGTAACCTGAACACGGCCTATTTATATTATTTATCATAACTTAATGAAACAAACGAGTTAATGAGTTATAAACAAGTAGGAAGTTATAAATGAGCTGTGCTCAAGTCATAAACTTGTTAAATCGATTTTACAAAGATTGATAGACTATCATAAATGGGTAAACAGATTGTAAATTGATTGGCAGGTTGACTTGTAAAATAATATAGGTATACAGATTGACTTGTTTAGTTATATAGATTAAATAGTTTAATCTGAATGCAAATTATCTGTTAAACTTATCTAATATAATAACTCAAAATCTGATTATGATTATTTACGTGTGTGTGGTTACAAATTACCGTCCACAATTTACCATAAAAGAATAAAAGACCGGTAAACTTAATAGAAAAATAAGTACGGTTCACATGTCATTTTTTTATTTTGATTTTTCAGTTTTGAAGTATCTTTTACACCACTAATTTAATACTAACGAAATGGTTCTCCGGCTTCCCATTTTTCCTTAAAAAATGGAAATGGGCTATTGGGCCATGTCACGTGTAGACTGTAGAGTCGTAATCATCTGCAAATCACACGTCACAAACTCTTCCTAATCGTCCATTACCACCATGTCATAGCTTCCTACACATGCATTTTATTTCATAAATATCTTCTTAGTTTCGGTGGTTTAATTATTTATATTTTAATTATTGAAAAGAAAGACTTGTGAAATAAACTTGAATATAATCGGGTGAAATATAGTCTTTTTAATTGGTAATTTTTAATATACAAAAAGATGAAATGTGGACCAGGGAGGAGCTAAGAACTCCATAAGTACATACATAAAACAGAAAGTAAAAACTTAGTAATTAAACAACCTAATAGAAGAGGTGCCAGCCACATCAGCAGGATCAAAAAGGAAGTTGCATAGCGCGGTGATATTTCCTTTCTTTCTCCTTGTCTTGAGCCATAACGCCACCATCACCCTTATGCCGCATATAACTTTATACATGGATGGTTGGATATCTTCAAAAAGAATCTCATTTATGTGCATCCATAAACTCCAAGTTGTTTCCATGAACATCACTTGAACTGTCTTTTTGAAATCTTCATCCCCAGTAAAAAGTTAAGTATGTTCATGAGATCTTTGAAGGAGAAAGCATACACCTGTTGTATGTCGCACCATGAACTTACCACTGACCATACTTGAGCCGCAAATCCACATGCAATGGAGAGATGTTCAATTGAATCTTCCATTGAAGCACAAAATTTACACAGCGTAAACTAGAGAGGAATGTTTCTTCGAAGCAGTGAATCACAAGTAGGAATGCGATTCAACACCACTTGCCAGTTGAAAATGTTTACCTTTTTGGATGCCCACCCGTTCCACGAAAACTTAAATCCGTTATCACCAATAACCTTGTTTTGTATCAGGGATTTAACATACCTGGCAGAAAAGCTTTTCTCCACCATATCACACCATCTCCAAACATCCATGGATTCATTTGGAATAATCTCAAGCAGCCAAAACTTTAGATGTAGTAGATCTTCTTTTTCTTGAGTTGATAATATATATGTCTCTCTTCCACCTCCATAGCCATTCCAATTAGACAACCTGCTTTTGAATATCTTTATTACCGGGGACCAATTTTTCACTAGGTTCATGTTAGCTCCAACAAAAAGCCTAGATAGGAGATTGGGAATTTGCCAACCTTGCAATGCATAATCGAAGCCATCACTTTTAGATCCTCATTCGTAACCCCTCACCCGAACATAGAGCTTCTGTTGAGGTTTACTTAATAATGCCAATTAAACTTACCGGCCTCACGTCGTCCGGAGTGAGCAGGTCAAACTTAATTAGGCTCTGTTATATTCATGTCAAACATAATTAGACCTGCACCTATGCCAAAACCTTAATTCCGAGGATCATTATATATATTTAGAGTTAATTATATAAATGATCCATGTGGTTTATTTAAAATAACAAGATTGAGTATTAAAAGTTTTTATAACAGGTTAGGGTATTGTGTTTTTAATTTTGTAACGAGTTAAGGTATTAAAACTAACAGACGTTAGTTTTTATATTAAATCTAAGGACATTTTGTCTTTTCACTTTACAAGGACCACAAATGTAACTTAAAAAGACTGTTTGTGTCATTTAATATAAAAAAGGGATTGTTTGGGTAATTAAATACACACACACACACACCACACACACACACACACATATATATATATATTATATGTATATGTGTGTGTATGTAGGTATTTATCTATTGAACTATCCTTTATTTCCAGAATCAAGCCGGCCACTGCCGCCGGCCACTACACCGTCACATCGTCTTCACCACCAGCTTCATCTTCAGGTCATTAATGAAACAACAACAGCACCATCAACACCATCTTCATAGTCATCACCACCATCTAGCCATCATCATCATCATAGCATCGTCACCACCATCTTACCATCACCATCATCGCAACATCACCACATCAAACCATCCATCCTCGATTCATCTCCATAGAACAACCAGTGTTGCTGGTTTTGATTTTCGGTTCAAAGCTCTATCTATAAGCCATAAAATTAAGAGTCCCCTATTAGAGTTTTAGAAGCTTTGGGGTTGAAGACGATGGTGGTGGTGAGGATGATGTGAGGGATACGGTGGGTGGCAGCTATGGTGGGTGGCGGCGATGGTGGGCGACAACGATTGTGAGGGGCGGCGGTGGTGGTGGATTAATTTGGGGTATTGGCCTGAAATGGGAGGGATGGGACGATGGATGTGGTTGGGGTTGATTTTTTAATTTATTTATTTTATAGTTAATTACACAAATGGTCCATTGATTATAAGAGAAAGATATAGTTGCAAAAATAGTCCCTTAAAGGGTATTTAAGTCATTTTATTCAAATTTAAAAGAAAAACTAACGTCTGTTAGTCTTAATACCTTAACTCGTTACAAAATTAAAAACACAATACCCCAACCTGTTCAAAAAACTCTTAATACCAAAACCTGTTTTTAAATAAACCACAGGGACCATTTATGTAATTAACTCATATATTATTATCTATCTATACTATATTATAATGCACGAAGGAAGGATTCCGGCCAAAGTTAAGAGATTTGTAAATTTAAGCACAAGGTACAACCTAAAAAATCAATTTAACAAGGGTAATTATGTCTTTCTAACGCTACTAAAAAGTGAAACTTTAAATTTATTTACACTTAGACCCTTGTATCTTTAATTATATACAATTTTTCCATGTTTGTTACAATATGCTTAAAAGAAGGAATTCAGTTTTTTAAATATAAAACTAACCAGAGACGAGAACCATAATAAAAATGTCGCACGCGCCGCATCGCGCGAGCACGTTACTAGTCTATTAAAAAACGAGTTCGATGAACAGTAAAAATTGAAATCTTAGCAGTCTAATATGGCTAACATAAGATCTATGGTCAGCATCTTGTCTCTCATGGCTTCTTCTAAAAGCCACCACGTGTAGTCACTGCTTCCTCTTTTCTTCACTTTTCCAGCGACACTATCTCCACACAAAGTCTTGGAGAGAGAGGGAGAGAGCTCGAGAGGCAGAGGATGCGACAGAGGCGTTGGCCGGCACGGTGACAACCGCATCCAGTTGACAGAAAAAATGACCGGATGGTGCGGTTCAAACAAAAATCATGTTTGATGTTCTTCGTATAGAAGTTCACATCGTCGGATAATGTTGTGTTTCTTCTTTAAGTTGGTTTCTTTTTTTTATTTTTGTTTGATCTGACTTTCATGAACACAAAAGAATTGATGCAGGTTTATTTCGTTTGATGTGGGTTTGATTCTGAGGCTATGGAGCATATATTTTACAGTGCACAAGGTTGATTCTCAAACTAGGTTTGATGAAACAAAAGAATTGGTGGGTCAAAGGCGAGTTCTGTATTTTAACAATGAGATGTTGCAAGTTGCATTTAAGGTGGTTGATGTTTAGCCCCATAGAACCCGGCTTCTGTTATCTTTGATTAGATGTAGTTTTGTTAACATAGCCATAGATTGTTTCTTGATTTTCAATTGCTCTTTTAGAGATTTAAGATGTCTGCATGCAATTTGACGATCAACTGAGATTATTATTAGGTTCAAACTCTAGGGTTTTAATTATCTGGAAAAAATTGGGTGTTGGGAGCTAAAATATGATGTATTCCATAATTTGGTCTTTAAATTTTTGTTTTTTACTTAAAGACACAGTGTGATTTCTCTTGCCTACTGGGAGGGCTTTAATTTGTCTTTTTTTGCTGTTGCAATTCATGCAGTTTATATCCCTTGCAAGATGGTCTAAAAAGAACATGAACTTTGTGTTTTTCCTTCAAAATAATCACTTCAATATGATTTTCAAGGTTAGTTATGTGTATTACATATTCAGATTCTTACTCTTTTTGGCATATTATACAACTTCAAGTTATTTGTAGTTTGAAAGTGAACTATGCGTTCCACCTACTGTTAAAGATCACTCGAATTAACCAGATATGTATGCAAAAAGGTAATGAGGTACTAAGTTTCCCCGTGTTTTTCTTTGATAAAAGTAAACGAGATACAATATAGGGTTTCTACACATGTTCATGTTAATAGTTAAATGTCATATATAATTTTAGGTGAATGGTGATAAGGTGTTTATGAACATTAATTCAAGAGAATATCATTGTATAACTAACTTCAGATTGAGTTGGACATCTTTAGGGATCGGAGAAAGACCACCTGGAGCTGATCCAAAGCATTCTATTATTGTTGGTGATTTAGCACGTACCTGATGTTACTGATCATATGTTGCAAGAGATGTTTAGGTCCAAAGTATATGATTTAAAATAAAATCTCTTAGAGGGGCGAAACTCGCAGGTAACGTTTCCTCTCTTGGGTTATTGATTTTAGTATCTGATTTAGCAACTCATGTTACGTGATGTTACTGAACATATAAACCAACGTTTCCCCCCGATGTTACAGATTTTTTTAGCTTATTTACCAGCTGACGTTCCTGATTTTATTTGTTAGAGAGGCGAAACCCACAGGTAACTTTTCTTTGCGTGGGTAATTGATTTTAGTAGTCTATAATGCTCAACTATGAAGCCAAAAATATGAAAAACATTACTGTATTCACATCGAATACATTCTACACACCCAATGTTTGAAGTAGGTCAAAGTATATGAATTTAAATTTGAAATCTCTAACATCAGAAAAACCACCACGATGAAATTCTGGATTTTCCGGTGTGACGACATAAGGCCAAATAAATAATATATTCTTGATAGTCTGTACGTTTGTCAATCGATCTAACCAATTGTATAGTTGTATATGTCTTTTAGTTGCTTAAGATAAACTGATATTGGTTGTATATTTATTCATTAATTAGAAATAATAATTAAGTTTTCTATCAATTATAAGTTAAAGTTTAAACATTAAGTTAGATTTTAATGGTTTTTATTTATGAAGAAAAGAAAAGATACTGCTTTAATTGAATAAAAATAAATATATGTAGTCAGCCCGCCTAGGAAGTAACGTCTTTCTTTCTTTGATAAGAATATGTGGCAATATCCTAATCAATTGCAACTGTTTGGTAAAGTGTAAGTTACTATTATTTATCCCAGAATTCTCATAGTTATATTGAACCTTTAATTTTTATTTTTTTGTACTTATGGTTTTATGTTCACGTGGTATTACATTTTAAGTGGTTAAATCAAAGTCCTCCAAATGATCCAAACAACAGCTAACAAAACGTGTCTGTTCTGTTAGTTTGATCTATCATGCCCATATATGTTGGAGATACCACCACCATCATTGCTTAGGTAAACGCTGATTTTGATCTTGGAACTAAACTTCTACAACCTGTCGACCCGTTTGCCTACTTTTGACTGACTGGTCTCAACAGTCGTGAGTTCTCAAATGGAGACTATTAGGCCCATTTAGAGTAAAGTTAAACCTAACCTAATACTGTTAGGTGGATATTTTGTTTGAAAAGCATTGTGTGCAGTGCCTGCTTTTATGGACGGTATTGATGTATTGTTGATTGTAAGTAGGCTGCGCAAATCAGACAAGGAGTTTTGCAAGTTGTAGCCTAAATTTGTTTTCCTAGAATTATCTTGATACAATTTTTTAATTATGTGCGCTTGCTTTACTTGTCCTCTCTTGTAGGTGAGGAGTGTAATGGGAGTTAGTGAGGTGTGAAGCTCCTTATACTCAATTTTGGTGGACAAGTAAGTTCATTCACTTCATTATTCATTTTCCTGTCAATTATGTGCATGTTTATACATAAATTTAGTATTTATCTCTCTAACTAATGCAAAGTTTATGAAAATTTGCAGCCAACAGGATATTTCTTGATACTTTTAATATGTTCAGAAAGGAAACTACGGTCCACCTGGAGGTTTGTGTTTATAAACATATTGTTTATTCAATGAATTCATCATTCCTTTACATGCTTCTTCAGTAGTAGCATCACAATAGTATCTTTATTAGGTAAAATCTTTTATTTAATTATTTATGGGTAGATATTAAATGTTAAAATAGTGTAATCTTATTCATGTTTCTTCTTCTTGAACTGATGAAGTTTGTCTTTTATCCCTTCCATCTATGTGTGTGTAGCCGATAACCCAAATTGTATTAGTATTGCTCCCAACCATAAGCATCGTGAAATTGTTTGGCTTCTGGCATAGATGGTTTCAGGTAAATCCAAAATCTGTAGGCACAATTATCTAGCCTTATATCTTCTGTTTTAAGCTTTTACATGAATTCATTAATTAATTGGCTTTATGCACATTTGATTTATTTAATATCACTTGATTGCTACCACTATGTAGTATAACCTAACTTCACTGCTATTTCATTGCATGTGAACAACTCATGGCACTAGATCCAAATTTTGAAGCCCTCTAGAGGATATAAAAAAATTGAAAGTAACGGTTGCTATGTAAAATACACGTCTATATAATACTAATGTTCATAGACGATAGCTATTGTATCACGGTTGTTATGTAAAATACACGTTTATATAATACTAACATTCTTAGATGATAGCTATTGTACCACTTTCGATTGATCGTGTGGAGTATGTGACAACTTTTAATTTTCAAATGAGCAAGGACCTCCAACAAAATACAAACAGAATCCTCGCCACAACGCGCGACGAGGATAAACCTAGCTATAGAAAAACAACAATATCTCTAATTTTTTTCTTAAATCCAATCAAAAAACCAGCAAAGGATGGTTTGGTTGTAAAAACAATCAATTAATTGCTTTTTTTAACAGCTAAATCTAAACTACTCTACTATAACATTTGTCAAGTTTGAACTTTGATCTCCTCTAAAAAGCAATTGCTATATTTGGGGTGCCAATCTCTAATAGCTTTATCATTATATCAGTCGTAATAGTTTCGGAAGCAATATTAATCGTTAATAGCATCATTCATAAAGTTATTTGTGTTATGACGGTAACAAATAATTTAGTGCTAATTTTGAGATGGAATTTCGGTCTTTAAGCTTGTCATAAAATAATTTGATCAGTAAATTTGGTTGTAAAATATTTCAATCTTATAAAATATTTAAAAAAATAGTTGCGACAAGGGTTTAAGCGAATTGCGAAAGTGGTAGCAAAACTATCGTAAATGGGCATTTGTCACCATTTTATGACCATGTTAACCCTCCCAAATGATTGGCGTTATGTGACAGAGTGAATAGTTAGAAATTATATCCGTGGTTGTCAAGTTCCAAGATCAAAATAATCTTTCATTCTTGACAAGCATATCTATAGTAGTATATTATCAAGTTCGACAAAAGTTGTATTCAGCCTAGAAAAAGAACTAACTGATTACTCAAACATCATATATTCATCTAATTTATTTTGTGACATTAATGCAAGTAAGTTACGAATCTAAAAAATATAAGGTTGAAGTTTGTTGGACTCAAACAAATAAGACCCGACAGAATATCCTTTACAATAACGAAGTGTTGATAGTCGCCTCGCTATAATTTTGATGCTATGACACGTTACTTTACACGGAGTAATTCAATAAATTAATTTTTTTCAATTAATCATTATGTCATAAAATTACATAAATAGTCCTTATGATTTAATCAAATTGCATGTTTGGTTTCTAAACCTTAAAAATTGCAAAGATAGTCTAAACTTTTGTGCAATCATTGCGTTTGGTCTCTGGCACTAAATTTATTTTTTTTTTTGCATTTCATAAAATTTAAACTAACTTTTAAATTTAATTTTAAGAACCAAAAATGCAACGGTTACATAAAAGTTTGAACTACATTTGCTCTTTTGTAAAATTATGAGACCAAATTTACAATGACTATACAAAAATTTAGACTAACTTTGCAATTTTCAATATCTAGGGACCAATCATGCAATCTGATCAAACCGCATGACCATTTATGATTATGAATATCTTTCTAACCATGATTATCAGAAAAACATGCTAACACATTTGATTGTAGAGTCAGAATGTCAAAGGTTTTACTAAAAGTGAAAGTTATTAAAATATAAAATTTATAAATGTGGTGTATCTAAATTAATGAGTTAATTACATGAAAGGTCTTCGTGGTTAGGTCTGTTTTTCATTTTCGATCCCGAGGTTTGAAAAACTACAAGGTTGGTCCACAAGTTTGACAAAACGTAACACAATTGGTCCAACTTAGATGGAGAGTTAACTTTTCAGTTAGATTTTTCTAAATGACCAAAACACCATTGAATTAAAAAAATAAAAAGAAAACTAAATCTAGAGGTATGCATGAATGGACCCACCCACCACACCTCCACAACCCCATCTATCCTGCTCCAAAATCGCAAACCCACCACCTCCCAATTTACCACCGCCGTGGCCGCCTACCACAACCATCTTACTGCTAATCACGTTTGATAATACCTCAACCACCATCACTTTTGTCAGCCATCACAATTTATCATCACCAACAAAAAAGTCAAGGAAGACAAGACAAACAAAAGGGGGAAGAGACAGAGAGTTGGGTTGCGGCAGTGAGCAGCGACGGTGAGTTGGTGGTGGTGGTGGTGCTTGATGTGGTCCCAACACGCAACAATTTGGTGGTGGTGGTGTGCTTGATGGCAGCGGTTTCAGCAGGGTGGTAAATTGAGGATGGCTTGTGGTAATGAAAATGGGTTAGGGGTAACAAGAAACAGTGCTGGTACCAGCGACGGCTGTGGCAACAAACGATGGTGAAGACGATAATGTCATTGGTTGGAGATGACTGGGTGGAGATGAAGTGCAGGTCAGGACCGTTTTGTGGCAATGGATGGGTCTCGATTGATGTTTGTGGTGGTATTGTCACTTTGGAAGGGTGGTGAGGCGACGGAAGCGGCGGCGGCGGCGGCGGCTGCCGGAGAAGAAGATCATGTTGGTGGTTATGATGAAATGCCATGGACTCATGGGTTAAAAGAGGATAGAGGTGAAGAAGATGGTGGGATGGGTCCTACTCTTAGTGATATATTCATCTATATAGTTTTTAAATTTTAATTAATAAAACTATTTTAATATTTAGGGGTAATTTGATCATTTTACACGCACTTAACGGAAAAGTTAACGGCCCATCCAAGTTGGGGACCAATTGTGCTACGTTTTGTCAAACCTGTGAACCGACCTTGTAATTTTTCAAACCTGGGGACCGAAAGTGAAAACAGAGCTAAGCACAGGGACCTTTTATGTAATTAACTTTAAATTAATATTAGAAAAAGCTAAAGAATAACTATAGTTTTACTTGTTTAGAGATAGCCACTGATAATGTGTCAAAATCTGGTTTAATTGAACAAATATTTGTAAAAGAAATGGATGGATTAATAATGAAATTACATTTAAAAAAAAATCCGAAGACAATAATCATCAAGATGAATGTGGTAACCAACCACATTTCTTATTGGCTCTTTTTACATATGTTTAGTTATTAGAGCCGTAACGATCGATATTCATTTTTCTAAATTTTGTGGTAATAAACATATTTTTTTCGATGGTTTATGAAAATTATTCGTGGTCAACATTGTCGTAGGACAGAGGTGTTCTTGACAAACACAAGAACATTTGAAGACTTCTGAATATTTTAAGGGAACAAAATAGTAACAAATTACAAATCTAAGTAACTTGTACATAATAAATGGTTAATGTCATATAAAACTATTCACAAATACTAACATTAATAATAAAATAGAGTTAATTACATAAATATTTCTTGTGGTTAGACATGGGCAAAAAAACCGGTTCGGGAACCAGTTCGACCAAAAAACCGGAACCGGTTTCAAAGAAAAACCGGTTTGGCCCAAACCGGTCCTAAACCGACCCGAACTGTCGGTTTGTATGCCGGTATGGTAACTCCACCCTCAGTTTAAAAAGTTAAAAACCGGTTAACCGGTCCTAAAACCAGTTTTAAAAAAACCGGTTTCAAACCGGTCCAAATCGGTTTGACAGGTTTGAGTATCCGGTGAGCCAAACCTGTTTGTAACCCGAACCGGTTTGAAAAAAAACCGGTTTGACCCCCACGACAAAAAAACAGGTTGGTTTTGAACCCGAACCAGTTTGGGTAAAAAAACCGATTTGTAAACCTCTAGTTTGGGTACTAAGCAAAAAAAGTAACAGTTTTAAGTATTTACTTTTAATTTTATAACAAGGTTGAGTATTAACACTAACAAACGTTAGATTTTCTGTTAAATTTAAGGGCATTTTAATCTTTTCATATTATAGGACTATTTATGTAAATTAGAGGGACTATTTGTGTAATTTAATTAATATAATATATTTATATATCACTCTCTCTATACACACACATATATACACACATATATATTGAATTACACCACCTCCTACCATCATCGCCGGTCACCGACGCCAACCATCACCACCGGCCATCAACGCATCACATCTCTTGTACTATCATCATCATATCCATCGATCTTCATCACCAAAACTCCTTCCCTTTCTCCTGTAAAACCCTAATCTTCAACAGACCACCCACCAACACCCGCCACCACCATCTTCAGTCATTGAACTCTCATTATCATCATCGGCTATCATACTAAATCCTCGTTTCCTTTTCAAATGTTAACCCTAATTTCTAACCGATTATCCACCACCCACCAGTTATGTAAATTGAGCCACCGCAACTTGAAACAACCAACCATCGCCGCCTGAAACAACCCATTCTCTTACCTGCCTCTGTAATTTATAAAAACAAACACCAAGAACCCTAATTTACAAAAACCCTAATTTCAATCTTGAAATCCCATCCATACATTAAGTCTTCGATGATAGGACCAGGTGGTGGGTGGCGATCGTGGGTTAAATCGTCTAGATTTTGAAAGATATGCATGGTGGTGGTCGGCAACAGCGATGCACGATGGGTAACTGTCACACCCCGTTGACCGGGTCTGGTCGTGACTGACCGATATCATCACAATACAGCGGAATTAAACTATTTTAATCTCGAGGCATTACATCATTAAATATATCCATAAATTACATTGTTTAAATATCCGAATAAAACATAGTAATTTAATTGTTCATAGATAATAAGGTGGATAGAGCGGTGGCTAAGTCTCTAAAGGTCCCTCTAAGGCGGCACCAATCCTTTTGACACCTGTCAATTAAACTTCACCTGAAATACACACCCAAAGTACGTCAACATAATGTTGGTGAACTCATGAGTTTAAGACATGTTACCTTCATGATAGATACAATATTCAATATATTTGGTAATGAAAATAACCATAATACGATATCCATGGCGCACTATAGAATGTATCACAATCAATCCTTACTGGACTTTCCCGCCCGAGTGCTAAAATATCCCCTAACCTGTAACTACTAGATTGTTGGGTTTAAGTGTGCCCTGCTAAGCACGGTTAATTGGCACTAATTTGTGATAGAACGATTACTGAATCTCAATGGGGGGTTTCCCTGCATAAAGGGCCTATTGTGTACGGGGGATTCCCCAAATAGTACTATCCACAAATCACGCGGCTCCTAATCGAGTTAATGATTGTGCTCCGTTCGGGGACAAGAGCAGGTAGTATTGTACCACAAAATAATAACCAACGAGTATGTATTTCACCCCAAAACTTTTAAAGTAAAAAGGGGGTTCGTGAGACTCACTTGTGGGTCTGATCGCGTGGTTGACTTGAAGGGTTTGGATGCTACCAACCGGGAGAGTTCCTATGTTTATTTCAAATGAGTTAGTACATTATTAAGTGATCGCTTGAGTTCAACACTCTTGTTTTGTATTTGTCATATATGGCTTGATGTTTTATGTAACACATGTGTAATCTTATTTTAGGTCTTTTGAGTTTTCGAGTTCATAACTTGTGTTTTGCTTAAGTTTGGTCAATACCTTATAATTTCATATTATAATTGTTCTTATGAGTGTGATATGGTTTCAAAACAGTAAGGTTTTAATAGTTGGCAAGTTTGGTTCTTCAACTTTGCTAGAATGATATTTTTAACCCTAAAGTTTGGATTTTTGCACTATAATTACTTATGATGACTTTTATGGTTTTAAGTGAACTAGTATTACACCCCTCGCGTTGCGGCGGGGGCGTAAAACCATGACAAGTAGCACCAATTTAACGCCATCAACAACGATCACCAATTAAAAAAACGGGAAAATAAATCTCAATGGAAAGTAAACTTAAAAACGTTGAACCCCGCACGTGAAACGTAAAACATTAAAAATAATAACTAAGTAGATCTAAGTCTCGCGTATTGTAAAGGGGCCATTAAATGGGAAAAAGGTAGTCGTAAACACGTTGAACCACACGCGCACATTGTGGCGTGTTAACTCGTAAAATTTAAACCGGAACGTAAAACGAAAATTTTCTAAAAGATGAAAGGTATATGGAACCAAAACGGAAAGTAAAAATATATAAAGGTTAAATTATAAAATATGTGAAAGTATTGAGTTAAAACTTAAAAGTTAAAATTTATGCTAAATAAAAAATAGTATTAAAAAAAATTATGCTAAATTAAAAATAGTATAAAAAAACCACTGTTCACACCGACCTATAGGTTTAGTGATCACCAACACCCGAAAAACTTGTATTAAAAAAACAGGAAAATAAATCTCAATGGAAAGTAAACTTAAAAACGTTGAACCACGCACGTGAAACGTAAAACGTTAAAAACAATAAATAAGTCGATCTAAGACTCGGACATTGTAAAGGGGCCATTAAATGGGAAAAAGGTAGTCGTAAACACGTTGAACCACACGCGCACATTGTGGCGTGTTAACTCGTAAAATTTAAACCGCAACGTAAAACGCAAATTTTCTAAAAGATGAAAGGTATATGGAACCAAAACGGAAAGTAAAAATATATAAAGGTTAAATTATAAAATACCTAAAAGTATTGATTTAAAACTTAAAAGTTAAAATTTATTCTAAACAAAAAATAGTATTAAAAAAAATTATGCTAAACAAAAAATAGCATTTAAAAAAAAAAAAAAAAACCCAAATTACTGTTCACACCGACATGCAGCTTTTATTATATATATAATTAGGCTACTGGAATAAGTTAGTTTTTATGTCAATTGATTTTTCTTAACAGCTTCAAGAGCTTGTTTTCGGTTAGAGTGTTTTATGAAGTTATATTTAGGGGTTTCTTATTATATTTAATCTTTACTTTAAGTTATAAATATATCCTACTAGAAGAATATCAATTTCATAAAATTAAGGATTACATATTCATTTTATAATTTTTCTAATTATTAAAGCGATAGTTATTTTATATAATAATAATATACTTTGTAAAATCCTCTAAAATACTTTATAACTATAAATATTTAGTGTTATCTTCTTTTAGTCATTAATAAATCATTATTCACTGGAATCTTTGTGTTTTAAGTTGTTTTGTCGGTTTTGAAGTTTAACGTTAACGGTTCGGGTTTTTAACGGGTTTTCGGGTTTGGGTTATAATTGGTCAAATTTTTGTTATATAAGGCTTTAATATACTTATTAATACTTATATGTTCTGGATTTTTCACTAATATTGCTCTTAAGCTCATTTTTAATAATTTTCTTTATTTTAAAATGAATATCTTTAGTATTTTTGTCTACCTATAAAATAAAATCTAAAATTTATGAAATTTAATTTCTAGGCTTTTGTTATTATGAAAAGTCTACTAAAACTTTTTATATAATCAAAATTTCATAGTTTCACCATTTTCGTTACTTAGCTCGGTTAGTCTCATTAAGGCCCGGTTAAGTCTCGGTTTTAAATTACTAAGCATTTTAACCTGATTTTTTCCTTCTCAAATATTTTATTACATAAATATCTTCTAAATAACCCCTTAATTTCAATACTTAGGCCCCCTTTCTATTTTCTTTTATTTTTCCTTAAAAATATTTGTTTTTACAATTTTGTACTATTCATAAAACATGAAATACGTAAGTTTAACTTATAAAACTTTGTTTGTGACCTGAGATAATCTCATTAAACTACCAGAAATATTTTGATTAAAATTTTTGGACTCATAAAATATGTTCACATATTATTGTTTAAACCGGGTTTTCGGGTGTGTCAAATTTACCAAATTCGTGCTTGAGATCATATAGAGTTTTTGAGAAAGTTTGAGTATATTTTAGTTACTCAGAAATGAGGTGTTTTAAGGTGTCATAAGGAGTTGGAGATGTCATGGGGTTAGTTGTGTCACTAACGTGACGAAACGCTATGTTTTGCGCATTTTCGGGTAGTAACAAGTTACCTTGATGCTTGGGTGATCGAGAGGGATTCAAGGATGGAAGTGAGGCCTTGCGATTACAAGAGAATTGTTGTGCAAAAGAAAAGATTAGGCTAGGTCCATGTACGAAAGAAATGGAATGTAGAGACTAGAAAATGAATAAGTGTGTGAGTTGTATGATTACCTTGGTTTGATGAAGATGATGGTGATTATGCTTGGGTAGACTAAGGCTTCAAATGGCTGGAACTCTTGATGCTTAATGAGTGCAAGAAGGTTGAAGATTGTCTAAGAGAGAGTAGAGAGTGTTTTGAGAAAGAGAGAGAGAGAGAGTTGTAGTTTAAAATAAAAGTGAGAATGGTGGTAAAGATGGGGTCGGCCGAGAGGGTATTGGGGAGGGGTTTGGGAGTATCAAATCTTGGATTTCACAAGATTATAGCAGGATTTGTGGAGATATGGCCACTTTTGTAAGTTACTAGGTTCTTAGGTGACACCTTCATGCATTGGGTGGCTTGGTGGTGATTTTACCCAGCATGGATTTAGTATTTTTATAATTTTTTTTCTTTTATTATTATTATTATTTATTATTATTATTATTATTATTATTATTATTATTATTATTATTATTATTATTATTATTTATTATTATTATTATTTTTTTATAAAGATAACCATGTGTAGGCTGGTATGTGTGCGTGTGTGTCGACTTATATATTTATATGTGCGTACGCGTGTGTTGTAGGTATATGTGCGTATATATATAAGTATGTATGTATGTGTGAGGTAAAAAGTCAAACTAAATGTCAAAGCAAGTTTTCTTCCGAATCACCAAAAATCTTCCGAAGCTTAGCCGCTGAAACAAATCTTCCGAAGCTTAGCTACTGAAACAACTCTTCTAAAGCTTAGCTACTGAAACAAATCTTCAGAAGCTTAGCTACCGGAGCAAAATCTTCCGAAGCTTATCCATCAATGCTCAAAACTTCTGAAGCTTAACTCTTGAAGTACAAAACTTTTGAAGCTTAACTCTTGAAACACAAAACTTCCGAAGCTTAACTCTTGAAGCACAAAGCTTTCGAAGCTTAACTCTTGAAGCACAAAACTTCTGAAGCTTAACCACTGGAACATAAATCTTATTAATTTAAAACGCATTATACGGGATTTAATGCTCCTTCGTCTTTTTAAAATAACACGACCTATAGTCATTAGCTGTAACAATTAATTGTAAGTAACAAATATCATGAACAACAAATGCTTTTTACTAAAATAAACATAAAACCATTTAATAATATGATATTTCAGTGAACTTTTAAAATCACAATACATATATCTTATTCTTTTATCAAGATGTCTCTTGAGGACATCGACTCTTTCTTTTTTTTCAATAAATTTTTTTCATCTAATTCTATTAATCATTTGTGATTACGTGCAACAATAGTTAAACACAAAACAATCATCTAAAGGTTCTAAAAAACAGTTAAAATAATAATATGTCTTGAGAGGCTAAGTGTTTAAATATTATAAATAGAAACTCGTAAAATGAATCAGAAGTGATTTAAAAAATATCTTAAACAAAACACCCTTTTAAAAAAGAGAGAGAGAGACAGAGTGATAACCTTGGTAAGAATTGAACACAAGATTTGGTCATGCCATCTGGAAACAAGATCCAGATATTCTATTTTTAGTGTGAAATCGGTCAATCAATTCCCTTAATTTATGATCATTTTCAACACATAAAGACGAGTCCTATGACTTCTTGAGGTCTATTGAGGGCGCTTCAATCACTTAAGCCGAACCAAAATAGCTTCTAGGTATGTCCCTTCTTCCGAATGTCGTACTGTCTCTCCTACTTCCACCTGTCAATTGAATTTGATGTGTTTCATGAATTGGGAATTTGTCGATTCGGATGTTGATTTGGTTCTTAATTTCGAAATTTTGGAAAATCTGATAGTTTCTGAATGTTGAATTGGTGTGAATCTCTACATGAATTACATGCAAATTGCTCCATTTTAAGCTAGATGTATGGTCTAATCTTCGATCAGTACAGTAGATTAAGCTTTTCAGTAGTTAGCGATTGCAATCTGTGCAGAAAATTAGGATTTTGGCATCTTTCATTTGTAATTTAAGAAGAATGAGTTAAATTTGAGTGATTTGTGACAGGAGTAGTATTTTCCAAATAAAAAAAGAAAGCCCCAAATAATTTGTAGAGAGATGATTGTAGTTTCCATGCTATATTTTGTCCTGCAGAAAATTGAAGAATTTTGTTATATTCTGGTTTATGTTGAGAATTTGAGATTAAAGCTTACAACAACATGGATTTTGTTTTAAAATTGTTATGAATGTTTGACAAAAAGAGGTTTTAGAAATTAAGAATCCATATGAGTTTCAGGAGAAGTTTGATTTCTCATATGTGGTAATAAGATGAAAGGGAAGACTGTATACATATCTTTTTTTTATTCTTATTGTTTTTTTTTTTAATAGGTTTTACTTAAGGCATACATATCCTCTAGTTTGGTTTCATATGTTAAGAGTGAACTCAATGACACTAGTTTACCGCTAAACCTTTCGGTTTATTTTCTAGGAAGAGGGCAACAAGAAAATCAAGTTATGTCTGCATGACGCACGTCATGTTATGCCCTATATTGTGACTGCATTAAAAATGTTTCCTTTTCGTGATACACTAGAAGTTCTATGGCAATACGGAGTCTGCAATAGTTGCATAATATCCGACAACTGCTATATGGTATACTTAGAAATTAATAAGTAATCTTTCAAATTTGTCGTTTTCTGTAGTACACGTATTTTTATTAAAGTTAGAAGAAATGGTAGGTCACTTCATGTTATGCCCTACAACGTTACTGCATTCAAATGTTTGCTTTTCTTGCTATATTAAAAGTTTTGCAGCAATAAGCTATCTACAATAGTTGCATTGCGACCGACAACTATTATATGATATACTTTGAAATCAATTAGTAACCTTTCAAATTTGTCGTTTTCTGTAGCATGCGTGTTTCTACTAAAGTAAGAAGAACTGGTAGGTCACCTGATGGAAAGATTCTTTATATTCATTACCCTAAACGGTATCATGATGCTACCCATCTTAAATCCCATATGTTCTTTAATTTCTTGACCTATATTTCTTAATAAGAAATGTGGCTTACTAGTGAAAAGATGCCTGTAGATAGGTTATATATTCACTTGATGGTCTTTATAGACAAGAGAATACGACCGACAAATACTATAATGATACTATAAAGACGTTTCGTCTTCATAAAGTATGAAACTTGATGTTCTATGGTATGTATCACGCCACTATCTACCCGCATTTCATGTTTAGATCATTTTTTGTTATTGTAAGCTAAAAGTTTTGTGTGGACTGATATACGCACGTTATATGGAGTTTCTCACATCAAGTATATTGTGTTCAACAGAAATCAAATCAACCTGATTGAGTAACTTCATTGCTATTCTATTGCGATTTCCTTTTTCAAAATCTAGTCTATATGTTCCAGCTTCCAAGTTTCTTGTATAGGAGTTTCCTTTCTTAGTTTATCTTGCTATAAAGATACATAATTGAAAAGTGCTAACTTTTTTTTATTTATATCGATTTCATGGTTTACAGGTTTGTTGATTTGCTATGGAAGAGGAGGATACAAGGAAGTGGGAGGACCTAGATATCGACATTCTGGTCAAGATATTTCAGACTTTCGGAATTTTTGATTTGACATCTGGTCTCCCTCATATCTGCAGCACATGGCATCTTGCTGCATGTGATCCAATATTATGGCAAACACTTGATTTGTCAATGTTGTCTTCCAACTTCATAAAAATTCCATTAGAGCCTTATGTTTACGTTTTGGCGATCTGACAAACAACTCACAAAAATTCTCAAGGTTTCATTAAACCTTAGCAGTGGATCCATTAAAACTTTGATTTTCAATTTCAATCTGTACGTCTGTGATGATCAGTTGACCTACACTGCTGAAAGGTATCATTTTGATTGTTAGAATAGCATATGCATACACCCATCCTCTTACTTCCTATTTTGTGATATGTGTAAATGATTATACTGGTAATGCAGGTGCCCGAATCTCAAGCGTCTGGTGTTACCTGCATGGAACAGAATTAAGAAAACAGGCATATGCAAGGCTATTAGCATGTGGAAGGATCTAGAATCACTTACAATGCCGAGCATAGCAAATCCACCGTATTTCATGGAAGAAGTCTCTAAACACTGCAAGAAATTCTCAGAACTTAAAATCATGGGCCCGTGTGACATGTTATTTGCACAGACCCTCATAAGGTGTGTCCCAACTCCCAAACCTCACAGTTCTAAGTCTCCGTTGTTCAATTGTTTACTTATCCTAAACGGCTTAAAGAGCCTTGAGGTGCTTAACATATCTCATTGTCTCATTGTCGACGCCCCACCACCACCTGCTACTAGAATACTAGTTGAGAAGCTCAATGATTCGGTTTTGGAAAAGGCTTCACGGAAGCGTGAGTTCTTTACATGCATGGATGATTCACGCGTCATGTGCCAGAGAGCAAGGCGTGATGAAGGGCTTATAAGGTGGTACATGTATGAACCAGGACTTTGGAAAGAGGATGAGGTGAAGTCTCTTGCAGTTTGAGATTTTATATCCAGAATTTAAGCTGTTGAAGGAGTTTTTTTTTTTTTTTCCTTTTTCTTTTTAGATTTTAAATATGCGGATAAAAAGAGAGAATAAATCTCAAACAAGTTTGTGTTTTTTATACTCCTAGTATCCGTGAGGGTCATTACTTTATTTTATTAACTCTAGGGTCTAATCTTGCTGACTGTATACTGTATTCATGGGCCCCAAGTCTAACATACAAAAACCTGGTTATGAAACCCAAACAGGAACCGATTTGAAACCGGTTTACCTGGAACCGATAGGAACCGAACCAAATCATAGAGTTGAAATCAGTTTGTAATTTTATAGATTGAAACCGGTCAAACTGGAACCTAACCAAGCAAAGCCGTGTTTTCAAACCGGTCAAAGCTGCTCAAAACCATCTCAAGAACCGGTTCCAAACCCGATCCAGTTTGACCAAAAGTTTGATGTTGGTTGACCACAATGAAATTATTTGAACCCGAACCAATACAGAGTAAGAAAACCCAACATCATGGCCCAAGTATAATGGTTTAGACTTTAGGAACCCAAAATCACGCTATATGGCCCATACAAAGTTTAGAAGACCTTTTGAACCTTACATCCAATGTCACATGAGTGATGAGACATCATATCCCGATAAAGATGAATTGTTGCTAAGCAACTAACTAGAGTAATAAAATATGGAATTATATAGATATTTTTTTACTCTAGTATTACTTTAGGATCATTTTATTATATAAATAGGTTTCACTAGTAGTTAATTACTACTCTAGTAAGTTTAAGAGTTCCTTCTTCATTTACTATGTTTGGTGTCTCCCAGTATTAAGAGTATCACATCTTCTTCTCCATTTACATCCTTATAATTACATTAAAATTAATATCATTCACTTTCTTTTCTTTCAATTAAATACTAAATTTCTTTTATAATTTACAAGGTAAAAATGGCAAAATTCTCATTACGTATCATGAGGAAAACCTAGTTTATGTGAAAGAAAAGTAAAAAAGGACCTCTAACACTTAGTAATTATATACTACTCAATTAGTAACGTCGATGGCTTGTGTCACGACCTTGCAACTAAATCCTATTTTAATAATTTAGGTTGGGTGTTATAAACAACTAGTATAAAGCCCCCTCCCTCATGTTGCGGCGTGTCAAGTAACAGCAATCTCATTTCACCATTAACGACCATCAACAATAGAAAAACTTGTATTAAAAAAATAAATAATAGAGAACGGAAAGTAAACATAAAAACATTTTACCCCCGCACTAAAGTTTAGGTACAAACCACAAAACACAAAATACATTGATAATTAGTAATATACTAGTATTAAGCGCCCCGCGTTGTAGCAGGGACGTAAAATCGTACCACGTAGCAACAATGTAACACCACCGGCAGGGACCACCAACACTGGATAAATTGTTAAAAAAAAGAAATAAAAAAGAAAAAATAAAACTTAACGGAAAGTAGACGTAAAAACATTGAACCACACATATGAAACGTAAAACAATAAAAACAATAACTTAGTCAATCTATGACCACGCGTTTTTGACGGGGCCATGAAACGGAAAAAAATTTGGCGTGAAAACGTTGAACCACATGTGCGCGTTGCGGCGTGTTGACTCGTAAAATTTAGACCGAAACGTAAAATGAAAAATTTATAAAAGATGAAAAGTATAAGGGACCAACGTTGAAAATGAAAACTTATAGGGGTTAAATTGTAAAATATGTATAAGTACTGGGTTAAAAATAAAGAAAAAATTAAAGATAACAAAACCCAAACATGAGCACAACCCACTAAAAGTAAAATACAAACCATGATACGCAAAAAAGTTGTTAGTAATATATATAATATAACTAGTGGGTGAAACCCGCGCGTTGCGGCGGGGTATAAATAATTTTAGGACTGTGTATTTAGCTAACTCTCTCTTATTGTACTAACTCATATTTTGCTTTTTTATTTGATTAATGTGCGATATTAAACATATATATATTACTACAAGGATGAACAAATTTGTAAATAACAAGTTGTTTATGCATAATCATTTGTACCAAATGTAACAAAATTGTTCTTAAGTAACTTAAAAATAGATTAAAATTACAATATTATCCAAAAAGTTGTATTATATATTAGTATAGATATAGATATTAAGATAACCTTATATATAAGAGTCATAATTTAAATTTAATTAGAAAATGGTGGAGTACAAGTATTTAAAGCTTAAAAGGGTATATTAGGAATAAATCTTATGACGTTACATATTAAAGTTTGCAACTCTTCATATGTCATCTTAAAAATAATATAAAATTACAAATCTAACCATTGTTTATGTATTATATAGTAGTTAAGATAAGTATCGTTGATGGAATGGTTTGAGCTTTTAAGGTTGAAGAGATAAATCCTAACAAAACAACTTTTTAAACAACCTTTTTAGACATTTTATTTTTCTTCACGAGTCTTTTAATTTTCGCAGTCATAAAAATATAAAAGGTTGATGTATTTCTCTTATTTTTTGTCTTTCTCTAATACCTACAAAATTACTATTTTGTTATGTATCAATTGTTAATACATCACTCCATCACTCAAAATTTGCAAAGTAAATGCTTCTTAATTCTTATATATATACTAGTATGACACCCGCGCGTTGCTGCGGGATATCACGAATAGTTAGAACACATATAATAAAATGCTACATAAATGAATTATCTAACTACAATCACATAATATTACATTTAGTTTAGTAATCAAGCTTCTTACAGCTTGTTAATTGAACTGGTAAATCCCGCAACAACTAATTTGAGTACCTTAGTGATGACCTGTCGTTGGGGTCATTCAAAAACCTAATTAACCTAAGTAGCTAGGGAAAGTCAGGTATCGTATCCACGTGGAGCATGTGGTTAGTGTTACACGATTCGTTTGATTATTAATCTAACTTACAAATTTAGAAAACTGAAATATTGTCTCTTGACTGTAAATAGATGTGAATGAGATTAACTAAAAAAAATTACTTTAATAAACAAAACAAAACAAATGGTTTGGAACTATTGACATGAAAGAAATCACACCCGGGTTTCAGGAATGTAATTAAATACACGGCTTATGTTTTACCTGATCTTGAAGTTACATAGACATAGCTTGTTTATTACATATGTTGAAAGGTAATTACGAACTTGATATCCGATTATGTAAATTACTTAGTAACCTAACTAATGCCATAATCTAGAAACTTTATTTGGAATCACCAATTAATGATGATAACCTAATTATTACTCAATGGTTAACAATATAAAACTGAAAACTTGATAAGTAATAATCAAATCAACTAACACGAATCTTTAATCAACACATGATTCAAAACACATAAACGAATAAAAGTTATTAAACAATCAAAGTTTATGTCTTGACTAGGTAAGAACATAAGAAAGCATAATCAAATCACAAACCATCCACCCGGAGATGATCACGGATGTTTAGCCTTGCATCTTCATCATAATCTCTTCAATCTTCAACTTGGGCATATGAATCCTTGATCAATTGATGATTAAAGATAGTTCCAAAGGCTCCAAATAGTCTAAAGATTCGTTCTTGGGGTTGGAGGCAGGTATTTATCGAAACCCTGATGTTAGGGTTTAAATAGGTTTTGAAATTTAAAACAACCCTCAAAATATCGCCTTAAACCGTAACTTACTGCCTATAGACCGTAGGTTACGGCCTACCTTCAACCAGACGGCTAAACCTTCTGTCTTACGGGGTTCACAGACGGACTTAGCACATGGCCGTAAGTTACAGCCTCAGGCCGTAGCTTACAGCCTCCCTGCAGTTTGCATAGTTTTCTTTATTTTCAGCACCTTTCAACCCGTAGTCTTGGTATCCTTTGTATCCTTCTCAAATAATGTCCGTTAAGCTTCATTTATCCTATATTTCAAACACGCAACAAAGTAATATTGTTCGACATATAAAATATATTAAAAATACAATATTAACTATACTAAGTGCATGCATATTAACCAATCATCACATCCCCACACTTACCTTTTGTTTGCCCTCAAACAAACTCTCTTGTACACTTTAACACTAATTACTCAAATGCATCAATAATCTCTTAACCTTGTGTGAGTTAAGATCCCAAGGCATACCTGGCTCTAATGTTTATATTATTCAAGATTGACAACCCAACAAGTAGCCGCTTGTTTGAAATCTTAGGATTACCTAACCAAGCATAACTTACCTTCGGTTTCCAACACACATGCATTCACCCTCTCACAATAATCACTCCTCTCGGGTTGATTTCTGGACTAGTGATTATATACTAGTATATCTAGAACACTCAAACCAGTAATGCACATTATTATCATAAGCTCGTATAATAATCATATCTCCATCAACTAACACACTACAATATACAAATCAAGAGGTCTTTTATGGGTTGTACTATTAGGCTAGGGTTAAGGGTATGCAAAAGGATCTAACGTGGCAGATGGTGAATGAAATCCAATCCAAACATGCTAAATCTAAGAACTGCACCTACTATTATAACTTGGATCACATTGACCCGAACACACTACAAGAATTCACATTATTTTTGTTGCTCCATACTTTGGTCATGTTGACCTCATACATCGCCATTTTTTTTTTCAATTTTTTTTTCTCTATCTCTTTTTTTTTTCAAACAACTTAGACATGTAACAAATTGGATTTCACCACGTGGCTTAATTAAAAAGGCTAAAGGTTTAATAGGGTTAATGATGTGGCTCATTCGAATGACACGTTGGGGCTCAAAGGGGCGTCTAAAGGGAAAAGGTTAGGGTAGGGGAGTCAAATGAAACCGTCTAAACAAAATGGCTATCCTAATGCCTCTATCACGTTTGTGCAAAGTAATGGTTCATGATCTCTACATGTATTAGTTACACAAATTCTAAAATAGGTGCACATTATGGTAAACACTCAATAAAATAAGAAAAGAGCAACTAAATATATGATGATTGGTTAATATGCATGCACTTAGTATAGTTAATATTGCATTTTTAATATATTTTATGTCGAACAATATTACTTTGTTGCGTGTTTGAAATGTAGGTCAAATGAAGCTTAACGGACATTATTTGAGTAGGATACAAAGGATACGAAGACTACGGGTTGAAAGGTGCTGAAAATAAAGAAAACTGTGCAAGTTGCAGGGAGGCCGTAAGCTACGGCCTGAGGCCGTAAGCTACGGCCCCGTAAGTACGGCCAGGCCGTCACTTACGGCCCTGTATCAACACCGTCTGTGAACTCCGTAAGACAGAAGGTTTGGCCTTCTGGTTGAAGGTAGGCCGTAACCTACGGCCTATAGGCCGTAAGTTACGGTCTAGGGTGATATTTTGAGGGTTGTTTCAAATTTCAAAACCTATTTAAACCCTAACATTAGGGTTTCGAGGAAAGACTTGCCTCCAGCCCCAAGAACGAATCTTTAGACTATTTGGAGCCTTTGAAACTATCTTTAATCATCAATTGATCAAGGATTCATATCCCCAAGTTGAAGATTGAAGAGATTATGATGAAGATGAAAGGCTAAACATCCGTGATCATCCCCGGGTGGATGGTTTGTGATTTGATTATGCTTTCTTATGTTCTTACCTAGTCAAGACATAATCTTTGATTGTTTAACAACTTTTATTTGTTTATGTGTTTTGAATCATGTATTGATTAAAGATTCGTGTTAGTTGATTTGATTATTACTTATCAAGTTATCAGTTTTATATTGTTAACCATTGAGTAGTAATTAGGTTATCATCATTAATCGATGATTGCAAATAAAGTTTCTAGATTATGGCATTAGTTAGTTTACTAATTAATTTACATAATCGGATATCAAGTTCATAATTACCTTTCAACATATGTGATAAACAAGTTATGTCTATGTAACTTCAAGATCGGGTAAAACATAAGGCGTGTATTCAATTACATTCCTGAAACCCGGGTGTGATCTCTTTCATCTCAATAGTTCCAAACCAAGTCTAAGTTTTCGTTTTGCTTCATAAAGTAATCTTTTTTAGTTAATCTCATCCACATCCATTTACAGTCAAAAGACAATAATTCAATTTTTAAATTTGTAAGTTAGTTTAATAATCAAACGAATCGTGTAACACTAACCACATGCTCCCCATGGATACGATACCTGACTTACTCTAGCTACCTAGGTTAATTAGGTTTTTGCATGACCCCAACGACAGGTCATCAATATATCATGGAAAATGCTCAATTAGGCTCAAGTTCTCACAAAACGAATGAATGGGTTAAGGATGTGACACATGCATGTTGTCCGCTGTCTAGTTCGCTATACCTAACAAGGCAATCCTACTTAGTTTTATAGAAAACCACCAATTGGGCATACCTTCCTGTCACTTATAGCTAACCATGCCAAGGGATCTCTACCTATACACAAGCAAGTGATATTTAGCGATTTACATTTAGAAATTAGGTTTGATGCACAATTATTATTTGTTTTTTTTTTCAAAATATTTTCAACTTTTCTAAATTTTAAGATTTTAAACATCTCATCCCCACACTTGGGCTACATTGTCCCCAATGTAAATTTTAAAATTGTTATGTCAACAAGGGTACTATCAGACATCCTAACCTTTACCCAAGTGAAGTTACAAGGCTAACTTTCCAAAGACGCATTATGCCTACCATGATTGTACTAAATGACACCAAACTAGCAAAGCTTTAAGATACGGAAAAAGTATATGGACCTGATCATAGATGATAAAAGGTGCCTCATCAGCAATATATGATGGTTATGCGTTAACTCAGATAAGTAAAGCCGCCCAAACACACATTCCTTTATGCTTCTAAAGATCCATGAGCTTCCCCACACTTGAATATTTTCCTCCGGTGCTTAAAGCTCAAAAACAAAATAAACAAAACAAGAAGAAAAAAAAACAAAAACTAAAAGAAACAAATCAATTTCGGGTTGCCTCCCGATTAGCGCTAAGTTTTAGGTCTTCAGCCTGACCTTACCTGATATAGTTATGGTGGTTTAAGTGAACATTTACCTACCGAATTCCCAATAAAAGCTCGATAGTTGACCTGCCAGTTCCATAACTGATTAGCAAGTTTGTTGAGTAGATATTGTGGTGCCATCTCATGATGATTTGTCCGACGTCTTCCAATGCCACCTTTTTTATCTTGGTCTTCAAATCTTCTTTCCTAACTTTAATAGTTGAAGTAACAAGCATATGAGAATGGTTGGGATAAACTGGGTCAACATTAGGCTCTAGCTCTTTTGGAGGTATTACATCTTCATTTAACTTAAAACATCCCAAGTCATGCTCTGAATGACCCATAACATCTTCTATCACATCAACATCAATCACGGTGCCACAATCTAACTCATATTGCTCTCGTTTAAGTTGAGCTACATCCTTAGAGAGTTGGCTAACCTGTTTAACTAGAGCCTCGAATGATTTATCTCTTAACTTGTCTTCCTTCTTCATTTCCACCATCATGTTCATGATTGTATCAAGCTTAGAGTTTATTGAAGCCTGAGGCTTTTCATATGTCAACTGAGGGTATTCAAGATAGTAGTCATCATATTCCTCTTGGTACCTTGAGAATTGTGGTATCTCGGCTTCATAATGGTTCAAATCCCACTCTTGAGCATATTTGTAATTGATGTCTACATGATAATATTCTTGATATTTTGATGGTGGAGGAGGTTCAAAGTGTGAATAATATGAGGGTGACTCTCCATCATCATAATTTGTTCTCACATATCCTTTTTGTCTCCTATATTCAGAACATCCTCTTTCTATGTTTCCATATTTGCTCTCGAACAGTGGACAATCTTGAACCCAGTGACAATCGCTCCCACAACAAATACATGGATCGTAATCATCATCATAATCCCAATCCCAATCCATGATTCTACTAAACTTGTAAGAAAATTACCCTACAAAAAAAAACTACAAAACCCAGGGTAAAAACGAACAAATAAAACAAACTAAGAAAAACAAATAATATATTTGGATTTTTTAACTTTTACTTTCTTTAAATATTTTTTTTATTTTGAAGCTTAAACAAATACTAAAACGAAAGCAAATCAATCAAATCAAATAACGCTAAGCGCACTAGCTCCCCGGCTACGGCGCCATTTTGATGACCTGTCGTTGGGATCATGCAAAAACCTAATTAACCTAAGTAGCTAGGGTAAGTCAGGTATCGTATCCACGGGGAGAATGTGGTTAGTGTTACACGATTCGTTTGATTATTAATCTAACTTACAAATTTAGAAAACTGAACTATTGTCTCTTGACTGTAAATAGATGTGGATGAGATTAACTAAAAAAAATTACTTTAATAAACAAAACAAAACTTGAACTTGGTTTGGAACTATTGAGATGAAAGAAATCACACCCGGGTTTCAGGAATGTAATTGAATACACGGCTTATGTTTTACCTGATCTTGAAGTTACATAGACATAACTTGTTTATCACATATGTTGAAAGGTAATTACGAACTTGATATCTGATTATGTAAATTACTTAGTAACCTAACTAATGCCATAATCTAGAAACTTTATTTGGAATCACCGATTAATGATGATAACCTAATTACTACTCAATGGTTAACAATATAAAAATAAAAACTTGATAAGTAATAATCAGATCAACTAACACGAATCTTTAATCAACACATGATTCAAAACACATAAACGAATAAAAGTTGTTAAACAATCAAAGTTTATGTCTTGACTAGGTAAGAACATAAGAAAGCATAATCAAATCACAAACCATCCACCCGGAGATGATCACGGATGTTTAGCCTTGCATCTTCATCATAATCTCTTCAATCTTCAACTTGGGCATATGAATCCTTGATCAATTGATGATTAAAGATAGTTTCAAAGACTCCAAATAGTCTAAAGATTCATTCTTGGGGTTGGAGGCAGGTATACTTTCGAAACCCTGATGTTAGGGTTTAAATAAGTTTTGAAATTTGAAACAACACTCAAAATATCGCCTTAGACCGTAACTTACGCCTATAGACCGTAGGTTACGGCCTACCTTCAACCAGACGGCTAAACCTTCTTTCTTACGGGATTCACAGACAGACTTAGCACAGGGCCGTAAGTTACGGCCTCAGGCCGTTAGAACGGGCACATCAAAGTTTGCAAACCCGTTAGAACGCGGGGTCTAATATTCTAGTTTTTTATCGTTAAATGATTTGATATATAATAAACTAAGGGCATGGATGATTGGATGATCGGCCGACCAAACTTGATATCGTGAGGACGATCACAATGTTCCGATCTGACCGCCATGAACTTGACACATATTCAAATCCAATGGAGAAAGAGAAACTTCTGGAATATGTTTTCTCTTTTGCGTACCTTCTCGTTCTTTCCTCTTCCTATGCAATTCAATCTCCTTTTTTCTCTCTCTTCTCCATAACCTCTTCCTCTCTATCCACCCCCCAGAACGTTCTAGAATCCTCAAACCTGCAACTCCAATCTATCAACCAGATCTATCATCATACATGCATTCTCTAAGCACCTGATTCATAGGTACAATCTGTTATTGCAGTTATCCTTTAATTATCATTATTATTATCATTATTATTATTATTATTATTATTATTATTATTATTATTATTATTATTATTGCGTTTTGTTGGATCTGGATTCATGTTTGTTGTTCATGTATATGGTGAAGAGAGTTTGAAGGTGAGATGGCTCCGCCACCGGTGGAGCGGAGCGGCGGTGAGTCACCGGCCGGAGAAGCCGCTTCTAGATCTATTCCGACGCCTTTTTTGACGAAAACCTACCAGCTTGTGGATGATAAGACGATTGACGATGTGATCTCATGGAACGAAGATGGATCTGCTTTTATCGTCTGGAATCCGACGGAGTTTGCTAGAGATTTGCTGCCGAAGTACTTTAAACACAATAATTTCTCCAGTTTTGTTCGTCAGCTGAACACCTATGTAAGCTTTGAATATCTGATAATCGCTAACATCAGTTGATATTTGAATTTCAACCTTACAGTTCGGTTTTGATCTGATTTTAGCATACGATTAGATATGATCTGTTGTTTGTGACAAAAAAATTGATTATTATGTTGATAGGGATTCAGGAAGGTTGTGCCTGATCGATGGGAGTTCTCAAACGATTGTTTTCGTAGAGGAGAGAAGCGATTGTTATGCGATATACAACGCCGGAAGATTACAGCAGCTCCGTCGGCACAACCGTCGCAACCACCTGCTCCGGCGGTTACGGTGGCAGCGGTTCCATCTCCGCCAATCAGAACGGTGTCGCCTAGCGATTCAGGCGAAGAACAAGTCTTATCCTCCAACTCATCTCGAGGAGCAACAACTAATCCAGCACGAGAAACAACCGCTTCCGGCGGAACAAACGCCGAACTCGCCGGAGAAAACGAGAGGCTGAGGAGAGAAAACATTCAGCTCAATAAAGAGCTGAATCGGATGAAGAGTTTATGCTCCAACATATACGTGATGATGTCTAATTACGCGACGGAGAAACCGTCGGAAGGAAGCAGTTCACAGGAACCACCGCAGCAGGCGGCGAGAACCACCGTGGAACCGCTAGATCTGCTACCGCTGAAGCGGTTAGCTGAGGAGTGCATAGGCATCTCCGGCGACGGTGGTGGTAGCAGCGGTGGTGGTAGTGGTGGTAATCAGGTGGAAACACCGGAACCTGAAGGGATGAGCCCTAGGCTATTTGGTGTCGCAATAGGCGCTAAACGATCGAGGGAATCAGGGTCGGGTGAGGACGGGGATCATTACAATGACCTGCGCCTGCAACAGCCTGGAGTGGAGATCAAATCTGAGCCGTTGGATCGTAACGAGAGTGGAAGTAGTGTTGATAATCATGAATCAACGTGGGTGATGAAGCAATGTCAGCGGTCAGATCGTAAGGCGGTTTAAGTTAGAATGATGAGGACTTTAAAAGTCAAAGGAAAAGAGGGTGGAAAGTGTAACTGTGGTAAAGGTTGGCACGAGTGGGAGGGCACGTGCGAAATGCGTCACGTGGCATGCATATCCATTGTTGTCGGTAGACGTGGACCAAGCACCAGAAGTTTCTTGGACCTTTTTGGCGTTTCAACCGTTGATCTTTATTAAAGGAAAGTGACACATTATCCATTCGAAGATTTGAGAATCCACTTTCGTGAAAAGCGAATGTTAATCTGGAACCAGACCAGTTGTTGTTTTATGTTTAATGTTTTACCGTCAAATCAAAAAATTGCCAAGAGTTAGTTGACTTAGTTCTACAATAAAAATGTGAAACTCATGTAAGATTATTATCTGTTTTATCTTCTATAAGACGTTACATTTAAAGTAAGTAGGTTTTCACATGAAGTGAAACTTTGCAACTCCTAGAACAGTATATATATGCCCCTATTTACGTAGCGATTACGGTTGGGAATTAGTTGAAGGTTCACATTAATCATTTGATTCGCTGAGTTAGCGTGCAGTAAGTATGGTAAATCTACTTTGCAAACTGACATTTTGTTTCGGCTCACACAAAAGATAGTTTTTTATACAAACTCTCCGCAATATCATTCTGTGTCCGATGGATATATGGTAACTAAGAATAACTTAATGGAGAAGAAAGGTAGATTTGCCGGTGATTAAATGGAAAGGTTAGCTGAAGCGAAAACTTATAAAGCTTAAAAATTTAGGTAGATTGAGCGGAGTTTTTTTTCCAAAATGATAAGGTGAGAAAGTTATTTATCAAAATGATGTAGTTAGAAAATTATTTACTAAAATAGTGTAGTTTTAAAACTTTATTGATTCTCTCTTTATATTATTAGCTATTTTATTAAAATTTCTTTAATGTTTTTTTATTATTCTAAGGTGATATCTTTAATTTTTAGAAATGTTTATTAAATAGAACTTTTTTAAGTTTTCGTGAAATATTTTTTAATTTATTTTTAAAATGTAAAAAAAAATTAAGTATTTAATCATTATATATAAGTTATGTCGGTTGTGTAGTAACTACTTTTTCAATTTGAATTTTTTTTGCTTAGCTACGTTTATAAACAAACAAATTAACATGGTTCTTTTGAAATTCTTTTTGTTTCTAGCTTTTAAACATGACTGTGAGATGCAGTTAAAAATACGAACAAAGAAGATCAACTCATATGCATATGAATAAAACATAATTTGGTTTTCACACATTTTAGATTATGTTTCATATTGCCTTTATTACTAGTTTTGAAATGAAATAGTTCAACAATAAATAAGAATATAGCTGTATTTAAATTCATTCTTTTTCACATATTATTTTATTTGTTTGTTTTAAGTGTTTCTATAAAATAACATGAGTTTGAATAACCAATTCTTAGTTTGATTTTCAAAGAGAACTTAATTATAAACAATCTATTACAAATGCATAAGCTTATCTTAATGATATAATGTATCAAACTTATGTTGCGTTCTATTCTAATGGTCTATTATGATTATTAACTGAACATAAATATATTTAAAATTTAAATATCATAATGCAACCTATGTAAACTTTTGTATATATTATAAAATTATATAAAAACTATTACACAAACCCGTATATTACATGGGTTTATAACCTAGTATATAAATATAAAACATTTTCAAAAATCATTTTTTAAAGATTCTAAAATAAATTGAAAAAAATATAAATAATAAACATTCAATCTAAAAATTAATTATATCATTCAAAGAGAATTAAAAACATTAAAAAAAAACCTTTAGTAAATTAGCCAATGAAAACAAGTGAGAGAATCAATAAAATTTCAAAACTACATTATTTTGATAAATAATTTTCAAACTACACCATTTTGATAAATAATTTTCTCACCTATACCATGTTGGGAAAAAACTCAGATTGAGCGTGTTTAGGGAATTTGAGATCTTTGAAGATATGGCCACTACTAGCTTATAGAGGTGGCCAAAAAAACCGGTTCGGGAACCGGTTTGGCCGAAAAAACCGAAACCGGTTTCTGCCCCAAACCGGTTTGGCCCAAATCGGTCCCGAATCGATCAGAACCGCCTATTCCTCCACCGGTTGGAGGTTTCAAAAAATGAAACCGGTTTCAAACCGGTCCGATCCCAAACCAGTTTCAAACCGGTTACCAAACCTGTTCCCAAACCGGTGCACCAAACCGGTTCACCAAACCGGTTACCAACCCGGTTTTAAAACTAGCCGTTGTATAACAGCTATATAGCCGTTTTTTGACCGTTTTTTGTGTTTTTTTTACTATTATACCCCCATTAAGCTAGTATAAATATGTATTGGATGTTTTGGTTGAACCACAACAACTTAAAACGTTCACTGCTCTCAAAAAACGCTATCTATTCTCAAATACGCTCAATACTTTCGTTTAAAAAAACTCTCAATACTCTCGTTCATTTCAAAATGGCTTCATCAAGTGCTCAATCATCCATTGGTTGTGATGTGTCTTCAAGCAACGTGGTGGTAGCAATCCTTCCTACGAATAGGAACCCCGAAATTTGGTGCAATTACGATTTATGTCAAATGACTAGCGGTCCAAACAAAGCTCGTTGCAAGTATTGTCATAAGTTTTTCAAAAAAAGATGCAAATATAACTCTGAAAAACCACATTGCGAATAAATATTGTAAGGCTTTGAAAGGTGAACCGTCTCAAGGTCAAGCTTCGATGACTAGCGAAGGGAATGTTTGGGCTTATGGCGTTGAAGCGGTTTTGAGCAAATGGGTATTTTGTAATTCAAGAAAGCTTGTCATTCAAATATTTCGACAATGAACGTTTGATTCGGCTAATTCAACGAACTCCTAACCGCGATACACGCATGTAAGTCGTCTATACTTAGAAGAGATTGCTTACAATATGAAAAAAAACTAAAATTGAATTAATATCTTATTTTGAAAATTACAAACCGGTGTTAACTTAATTAGTGACGTTTGGTCCACTCCGCACGGTCACCGGACTCGACATTTGAAAAATATACAACGATGAACGGAGAACGACTTTAGTTTTTAAAAGTTTACGTCATTTGAATTGTTTATATGTTTGAATGTATCTTTATTTTACATTTGATGTAATCTTTGATAAAAATAAATAATCATAATTAATTTTCATGTATCATAAATCATAATTATTTTTTTTTTATTTTCATTTTATGTAATCTTTGTTTTAAGCCTTTTGTAATGTTTTATGTTTTAATATTTATAAATAATTTATATAAATGTGTAATCTTGATAAAAATAAATAATCAAATGTTTGATGTTTATAGCAAAATAATATTTTAGATCAATTGAACAAGTTTTGAAGAATTTGATAAGTGTGAAAAACATTTGAAATTTTGTTAAGTGTTTGGCGTTTGGACTGTTTGGGCGCATCATCACTGTTGGGCGCCAGCTAGGCGTTTGGAGACTGTTTGGGTGCATCATCACTGTGGCCGCATCAGTAGTTTTGGGCGCATCAGCACTGTTTGGGCGCATCAACACTGTTCAGACGCATCTTTTGGGTTTTTCAATCTTCATTGGATTAAAAAAAATGCAAGCCCGAAACCGGTTTGGGCCCGAACCGATTTTCAACCGCCCCGGACCGGACGGTTCGATAGTTTGATTTACTAGCCCTAAAACCGGTGTAGGAACCGAACCGGTTTGGGGTTCAAACCGGTTGAAAATAAACCTGTTCAAACCGGACCGGTTTGAAACCGAACCGGTTTGGCACCAAAAACCGGTTTGTACACCACTACTAGCTTATGGTCCTAGCAGATTTGTGGGGAACGATCATGATGTAGGCTTTGTAGAAAATGAGTGAGATGTATGTTGTAGGAGCCGTTTGGTTTGTAGAATTTAATTTGATGGAATTGGATTTTGCTTGATTCATGATTCTACCCATATGTAGATCAAACGAAATGGTGGTTGGATGCACCTCTTCGGTCTAGTGTGGTAGTAACTGCTATAAGTATCCTAAAAATACCATAGAAACCCAACTTACCCATCGATCCATTTGACACAAAATCTTGACCCCAAAAGTATTCTTGACCCATGGCCCACTAGTTAAACTTAATTACATAATTACATCATCTTTGGTCTTTGACAGCCGACTTTGACCATGTTCTGGCGGAATATAACAAAATTTCCGACCAGATCTGTACTCACGTGACTCACATGCGCCTATCAACTTTGCTATACCAAAATCAACAACTTTTGGATCGAGATCTTCAAATGATATTGACTTTAACATCTCTATAAATAAGACATGGCATGAATGATGAACCCATAGTGTAAGAAGGCCGACCCACGAGTCACAGAGTCACCCCACCGCAATCTTGAACCGTCTAGCCGAGGGCATGATTCCATGTCTCCAGATCAAGTTTAAATATCAAAGCTGGTCGTGCGATAGCATGGACTAGCAGCAATAATAGATGGAGGGATATCAGGGTCCGAGTGGTTCAGTTTTGTAGTTTTGATTAGGTATAGAGTAAAATTTACTTTATACGTTCACTAAAAAAATACTTTAAATTTCTTCAGTTAAATTACTTTGCATAACTTGCGATCATTAAAACGAGATCTTTGAAGTTGACTAAATTTGATATGTTGTAAGAGGCCTTGGCCCACTAAAATATCCTTCTTGGGCTTGGACTTAACATGGGTTTTACTTTTGTCAAGTAGACGCCTAGAGGTGGGCAAAATACCCGGGTACGGACCCGACCCGGTGTACCCTATTCGAACCCGGGTACGGGTACGACCCGGTATAGGGTGTACCCGGTTTGGACCCGAAAAAAACCGTAGGGTTGGAACCGGGTATATTTTTCTAGATTTTGGTAGAACCCGACCCGACCCCATTGAAACCGGGTTGGACCCGGTTTTGACCGTTTTTTTTTTTTTTTTTAAATCTAGCCATTAATAACGGCTATATAGCCGTTAGCCCGCATTTGTTACCGTTTTTTGTCTCTTTTAGCCTTATAAGTTAGTATAAATAGGTGTGGGTTGATATGGATTAGTACCCAAGTCTCAAACGCAAAAACATACGCAAAAAAAATAAAAAATACTCTCGTTAATCTCGTTTTACACTTTCACTCTCTCGTTTTACACTTTCACTCTCTTCAATCTTGATAGGCTAAATCACAATCTTCCGTTGGTCAAGGTTCGTCAAACTCTCCAACCACGTCGTGTTCTTGCACACAATCGTAACATGGATGTTTGGTGCAATTGGGATATGGTTGAGTTGAGTGACGGGTCTGAAAAGGCTCGTTGTAAGTTTTGTGGAGCTTTGCTTGCTAAAGATTCTAACACGACTTTAAGCAAAACACATTAGCAAGAAGTTTTGTAAGTCGTTGAAAAGTAATCCGATTCGCAACAAACACAATTGGGTGGAGACGGTGGAATCTTTAATTACGATGTTAATACGGTTCGAGATCGAATGACGAAGTTCATGATTCAAGAAGCTTTGCCTTTTAGTCACTTCAACAATCCTCAGTTGACCAACTTAATTCGAGAGACGCTTCACCTCGTTACACCCACGTAAGTCGTACTACACTTAGACGTTATTGTTTAAAGTATGGAAACAAGCAAAAAGTGATTTAATTGTATTATTTGAAAGTTTAATACCGGTTGTAAACTTAACTAGTGACGTTGGTCGGCTCCACAGGTTTACCCGAATCGTACCTTTGCGTCACCGCTCATTGGGTGGATCCCAATTCATGGCAATTGATGAAACGTACGATTGCATTTGATCTTTTTCCATATCCACACACCGAAGAATTTTTGTTTACTTTTTAGATAATGTAATAAGTACTTTTTAAGTTACAAAATAAACTTTTTTCAATTGCATTTAATAACGCCTCTAACAACACAACCACGGTTGAAAAATTAAAATTAAAAATCTTCCGATTGTAACATGATTTTTTTTCCATACTCGTTGTGTTGCACATATAATTAATT
>JACCIY010000178.1:0-57457 GCA_025506505.1 Flaveria sonorensis | reverse complement strand
CATATTTGTGCACCTAAAGTGGGTCCCAAAACCACATATTCATTAGTACACCTACTAACTAATAAAACAAGACACCAAAAATATTACATGGCCAAAACAAAACACATCATGTTTTTCAAATTTTGATAAAAGCTGATCAAAGTGTTAGGAGACTCATAGTTAGACAAACTATATGGAGGCTAGTGGGCTAGAAAAGGGCCCAACTAAAAAAAGACATAACTCTTGCTCCATGGAGTTACAGTGCCATAAGTACTAATTTTAAATATAGAATTCCCCTATAAAAGAAAGCTTGTCATTAAATAACAATATCAATTTTACTCTCAAGAGTATTCTTTTATCTTTATAGTCCACTCTATGTCAATTTTCATAGCAAAAGAAAGTAACAAAAGATGAGGGTTAAGCATTACCGGTTCACCTGCAAGATCAGATGACGATACGCTCTACATATTCAAACATTGATAATCTGGAAGTATCATTACAACAATCTCATCTTCTTTTTCAACAGGCTTTCGATCACTTAAGCTGGATAAAAGACCATAAAATAGAAGTAAGAACAAAAATACAAGTCACGTACGCTTTTCGCTAACCAAAACAGTAATTGTGAAAAAAATACTCGCAAAACTAAATGTGGCATCATTCCACCGATACTTTAGAAGTGCAGCAGCTCCAGCATCAGGAAATATTGCTTTGACTCTCTAAGGATGAGCATTGATATGAAAGAGTAAGGGGGTGTTGGATGTGTTTTCAAAGCAGTGTTGTCACTTCACTAATCATGGGTATTTGCATGTCAGTTTGCAACTGATTATGTGATATATTCAGTAATCAGAAATAGATATTAATATGTAATAAAACTAGGTCAGTGAAGGCATCATTCCAAATCTGATCATCTTGATCCTTAAATTATTAGTGGCATTAAACACTCAAAGATGAATATTGTGACTCCAAGTTTCAATAATCACCTAAATACACATCCAAACACCCCTAAGTTAATCAGATCAAGTAGTGTATCTATGCCAATAAACTTCTAAAACGAAGTCGCTTAAAGTTAAGGAGTCAAGGTTCTTTTTCCTCATGTCAGTCTCTTCAATTCTTCAACTTGAAATTGGGGTCCTCTTTGCACTCAGTTATTACCACATCAAGTAAACAGAAACCAAAATATATCGTTTAGTTCCACACCTATGTACATGGGACCCATAATCCACAAAAAACAAATCATTATCTACTAACCTCGCATCCTGTTTCTTTAATGAGTGTATCCACAAAAGTTCTTGATAATTCCACAGTTCACCCTGTGCACCTTCATCATCAAGAAACTGCAACTGTGGGATAAGAGCTCAAACTGCACAAAACAATAATGAAAGTTTGCATTCGGCTTTAGCTTCAAATACAAGATACTTGGAAAATGACCGACAATAATTGTTGATGGAAAAATTAATCATAAAGGATTTTCTTCTTTTGAAATTATAGTTAAGAAGATTTCTGCATATAGTTATTCTCTCTGGGGTTTTGCAACCAAACTGGTATTGGTAAAGGTAAAGTCAATCATAAAGGTAAAATCAGATAAAAGTGATAAAGGTTTGCCAGTATAAATCAGATAAACGGCAGTCACAAAGAAGATAATAAAAATATGGGTATATATTCAAGACTTTGTAGTACATACAATGGCTCTCATACCCCCTGAAGACACAAATGCAGCACTGCTTCACTAGACTGTCGAACTGCGCCCTCCAAATCCGAAGGCAAGCAACTGAAAAACATTTAACATGTTAATAATCTGTCTTACCGGCCGGCTATTCAATTCAAAATAAAACAAAGGTGAAAATCACCTGTCGTCTTCTTCTCTTGGTCAGTGGAAATTGTGGTGAAGCAGATGGAGTATCTTGTAAATCGTCATTTGAAGGTTGACCTTCGAACTGTCAAACTTGGCGTAGGTTCTGGAAGGTGTGGGGAGTGAAATTGCATTGTAAGTAGAAGATTGGAATCGGTGGAGAGACCAAGGGAGGTAGGTGGAAGAGGGTAATTTGGGGTATAAGAAGAAGAAGAAGAAGAAGAAGATGATGATGATGATGAAGAGCAGATGGTAACAAGTATGAGGAAGCCATGAAAGAAGGAATTCTCAAGTATCAGAGAACCATTTGCTTGATGGGAACAAACAAAGGGATAAGAGTCGCAACGTTCCGGTGTGCACGGGTACGGCAGCGTCCAACGGTCCTTCGTTGCCACGTGTTTTTACGACACTTTCTTTACACCTTGTGTAATTTATTAATGCCTCTTGAGTAGTATTTTTTATCACATCAACGTCAACCTTAACATTATCCTTAATAAAAACATATTTATGGTTAATTATCATTCAATCATTGTATAATAATTATTTAATTGACTATTGTTATCCTATTATTTTATATAAAATTTAAAACAAAATTCCTAAAAGACAATAGTGAAAGTAACTAGCAGATGATCAATTTGAAAGGAGATCAACCTTTCAAAGGATGCACTGGTGCGACATAGATGTAGGATTAAAAAGGTGTATCAAACAAACGAGCGCAAACGGCAAACGGAGATTTCGTCAGCGATTCGAACAACGGCGGTATCCGGCAGTCGTCGAGCCTTCACCAGCGATTTGAACAACGCGATATCCGCACTCGTCGAAGCCTTCACCAGCGATTCGAACAACAGCGATTTGAACAACGAGCATGGACGGTGGCGCAGGCGGTGGTTGAAGATTCTCTCTACGAAATTGCAAAAATAGGTTGCAGCTTCTCTCTACAAAATGACCTTTTTGTGGTAACATTGGTTGCCTATAATGCCGGCGGGGGTGGTGGCCACGACGTGTTCTGGCGTGAGAACGGGTTTTAAAGCCCATTATGTAGGTTAATAGCATTCACACCAGGGTCTAATACTCAATCCTTATAATTATAAAATAAAATTATTTTATGTATTTGTTTGTTTTTTAAACCTCTCACATTTATTTCTCATATAATCATTATCTCAATCAATTAATACTAATTTTTAATATTATTTCTCTTTTGCTCAAGTACATTTATAAAAAATATAAAGATAAAGATAAGGATAGATAATGGGTTAGAGAACTTGACTCACATAAATTCAAGCTTCTTGTTTCCAAAATAATGCTATAAAATGGAGGGGAAAAAAGAGTTACATATAATCTCTATGATCTTGTAAAGTGATATATAATTCAATTAAAATTATATTTAGAATTAGATGTATTTTAATCATTTCACGCTTATTTAACAAAAGAAATAACGAAAATTATGCAGGCTTTCTTTAGAGTAAAATTACATATATATCTTTTTTTATACTTGTTAAATTACATATTTTTAAAAACATAAGTTTGTCATTGTATAATATAAAACGGTCTTCAAACATGATTTTAAGAAAATATGTAATCTTACGTGCTTAAATGAGAATATATGAAGTTATGTCTTTTTTAACTTGCATGCAACCTTTTTGACCAGCAATATAGTTTCCAAGATTCAGAGATCAGAAGATATATAATCTTATCTTGATGACCCTTCTTTATAATTAACTCCTAGTTAAAATAAAACAATGGCTAAAATTAACTCGTGTTCGCTTATTTATTTAGGATTCATGATTCATGATTTTGTCATTTACTCTTAGGCTCATGATTACCAGAAGAGTAACTAGTATTAAGCCCCTCGGTTGCAGCGGGAGTCGTAAAATCTTGTCAGTAACACCAATGCCATATCAGCGTCAGCGAACCACTAACACTTGAAAAACTCGTATTAAAAAAAAAAAAAACGACAAAAATAAAACTGAATGAAAAATAGACGTAAATCTTAACCATATACGTAAAAATAAAACATTAAAAAAACAATAACTAACTCAATATGGGACCCAAACGTTGCAACGGGGTCGTTAAGGAAAAAAACAGGCGTAACAAAGGTGAACAACATGTGCAATTATGGCATGTTAACTCTCAATTTAGACCAGAATGTAAAATGTAAAAAAATAAAAGATAAAAAGTATAGGGATAAAAGTTGAAAGTGAAAAATTATAAGGTTAACATATAAAATATGTAGAAGTATTGTATTTAAAATAAAAATAATTAAAGAATTAAATAGTTGTACTATATGCATAGAAATGTATACACATTACTTGATCATTAGAATATTATAATGTTTATGTTTTATGCAGTTTGAGGAGAACAAAGAATGTTACTTATTTTATCAAGTTGATCTCAACCGACTCACGAGCTTCTTATTTACATCCCTAATTAGTCATTGATCTCCTCACAAATCGAGTTCGACCTATCTTAAGTTAATAAACCAAATCAAGCTTTGGAGCTCGGGATCTACTTATTTACACCTCCCAATGATTAATTATTATTATTATTTGAAATACAAATATAATAAAAAAACCAAATAACTAAACTAATAAACATAACTAAATATATAATAAATAAAAATTCATGAAAGAAAAATAAATAAATTGATGACTTTAATTAACAAATATCTAGAAGGAACTATAGATAAAAATGAAAGAAAAGTATAAAGAAGAAAAAAAGGTAGTTGTGAAAATTAATATTTTTCCTTTTATTAATAAGGGCGAATTAGTCATTTTTATAAAAGTTATTAGAAATTTTTACAAGCGTAAAGAATGATAACGTGATAAACCCTAGATGTAAGGAATGGTCCATGCAATTTCTTGAGTTAAATATGATAAAAAGCGTAATTTACTACCTTACCAATAATTGTAACAATTTTAGGTTAAAAAGAATTATAATGATTCTAGAAAATTACAAAGTATAAGAAGATAATAATAAATCTTAATAAAAGTTTGTCATGTGATTTTTTTCTTTTGTAAAGAGGATTTAGAATGAAAAGGTATCTCTCTCTTTCTATCCAATCTTATTTTCATGTTCCTCTCCTTTTGTGTTCAAGTGCAAGAAAGACTCATATGTTTTTACATTGTATTTATATTGTGTTATCTGAGACAACCTTAGTTTAGTTAATATCTTTATACACATTCAACGTAATTTCATGGCATAATTTCTTGATATACTTTATTTTCATAAATTAGACCATTTAAAATCTAGCAATCATACATGTTATGATCACACATTCGATAAATTTGGCTCCACCACGTATGATTAGTCTATATATATATATATATATATATATATATATATATAATATATATATATATAGGGAGAGGATCCATGAAAAGCTCCTTATAAATGAAAACTACAAAAACTAATATTAGTCATTGATCAATTTGATAATATGGTCATTTAGTATATATTGAAATCAAAATATGAATTAATAAAGAAAGAAGGGCAAATTGGGAATTGAAAATTTGATTTTGTAACTGCCCAGTTGCAAATTATTTTTTTAGGAAAATCACTGAATACAAAGAGTTGTGAAATCCATTCAAAACAAACCTATACAATCGTGATTAATAGAGATTAGGAGTGCAGAGATCGCTAACATTGAAGTCGAAACCAAGAGGTATGATACCAAATTGGTAAATCAGGTTTCATTTCTTGTTAATCAGAACAATTGTGATAATGGGCTTTTGTTTTGTAGTAAATTTAGTGCGATAGGTGTATGTAAGGTCATCGATTTATGGTTGTGATGTATATGTTCAAGTAGTAGGAGTTGTGTTACGTACATGTACCCATTTTGTGTGTGTTTTTGTTTGACGTTCTACTTTTCTATTAGAGAAAATATTGTAATACGTATATGTTCGGGCCGTTTTGTTTGTAGGGTAGAATGTGGCTGTGGTGTTTTGTTTCGTTAGTAGGTTGATTGGTAACATTTCGTTTATTAACAATTTTATTCGATTAGTTGGTCGATTGGTAGAATGTGGTTGTGGTGTATTGTTCGATTAGTGGGTCAATTTGCAATTGGGTATGTGAATAAGAATGAAAAGGCATACTGTTATCTGTAAACATGTAAATAGTTCAGTTTTTACATGATTTTAGTGTTCTTAAAAACTAAACAAGTGTTGATACGTATACTTATGGACTGTATACTTCTTGAAGAATAAAATTTATGATGTCTGTGTTTATGTTTTGGACTTAATACGTATATTTATTAGTATAAGAATGCTTATGAACATGATTTTTTGAACATTAAGAGAAAATATTACACAAGTAACTTTGATTGGTATTAAGATGCAATTGATACGTTAAAGATTTTTATTTGAGAAGACTTACTTGTATTTTTTTTATGTAGAGTGATGTAGAAGTTAGAGAGATTGCCAGAACATTTAAGTAAGTAACCTACTTAAGTACGTTCACATAAACAAATATGTGGTGCGTATATGTAACAATGTAGTTACACACATCACTGTAAGCCTTTGTTTTAAAGCAACAGGTACACATATGTATTATTACAATTACAAATTGTTTTTTTTTGTTTGGATAATATGTGAGAGGTGTAAAGTATTTATATGTAACAGTTACTTACATACAGGTTACTTCTAAGTTCAAAAAAATAAAGTGTCTGGTTCCAGAGTGTAACAGTACACTTACATACCGTTTGATATTGATTGCATACAGGTTGACCAGACATGTGTGTTACAGTGTAGGTACATATATTAACATTGTGTTCACAAACTCATACATTTAAATTTGAACATATTAGGCATGTACTATATGTAATAGTACGCTTACATGTTATTCTTATGCTTATAGTTGAAAAAAGTATGAAACGTATATGTATCGGTACACTTACATGATTAAGAAAGTTTTAAGGTGCCTAGTAAGTGTACGTAACAGTTTACTATTATTTTCAAGACATATAACATAACACTTTTGAAAACTGCAAAAACATATTTTTTGTATCTTACTTGAGATAAGTTGAGCATCCAAAATGAAGAGATATTAAAACGTGTACCCTCAAAAGTTACAAATCGATGGTCGACGTCAAAGACATATACAGATTGTGGTATATTTTATTATGTGTCATATGAAAATGCTTATGGGGTCAAATTAAAAATTGGGACTGTGGGTTTCCAGATGAGGAGACAAAATGAAGAATAAGATTAGGAATTTAAGGAAAAATATGCCTTTAAAATCCTTACGTCGGAAGTAAATATATATAAGGATAAAGTTTGAAAAAAGCCGGCGAGCAGGAGCAAGAGCAAAAAGAAATCATTGAGTGTGGAACTAGTTTTTGATAGTAATTTGTGTTTTGATAAACTATTTGATTGGTTTGGTTACAATTCATTTTGGAAGTGGACAAGGCAGTTTAATGTTTTGGGATAATTGTACGATATTAATGACATTCAATGGGTATACTTTAATGTTACTATATGTAAGGCTCAGTTCCCGGAAATTCCACAGTTGGTCATTCATAGCACTTTTCATAAAAACACATTCAGACTCATCAAAACAAGAGAACTTCGCAGCGAAATAATTTAATAAAAAACCATAACATTCATTATCCGTTACTTTTGCCAAGAAATACATTGTTGTTGCAAGTTACAAAAGAACATCTAGTTGCATTTCAAAACAAAAATAACTTTTCAGCGTGACATGGATGCCCGTCTTTATTTGCCAGGTAGCTTTCGACCTCGTGCCATCCCCAGCACATCATTACCTGCCAACTGATAAGCATATAAAAAGTCAGCGTTGTTGAGTGAGTTCTAGTTTAATAGTATAGAAAAATATATTTTTGTAAACTTCACTTGGTGATCATTCATCAAAATACGTATTCAATTATTAAGAGATTCATTATCTTTCTTTTTTTATCTTTCTCTTTCATTAACTAGGATTGCACAAGCAAGAGCCTACATTGTTGGTTGGCAACAGATGCTGAACCCCTGTCGGCAAACATTTATCATGGTAGCTAACCATCGACAGTTGACCACCTGCTAGGCACGAAGCCTGCTCATGAATACGGGTCCCATTCATCATACTTTGGTCAGTCATAAGGATTAGACCCCAGATGTGCATCCTCATGGGCTATACGTTGTACATCAGTTGAGCTAACGACAACAAGTCTGCACCTCCATTCATTGTCTTGCAAGACTTTTCATTCACCATAAGGGCCCGGGGGTAACATTCATTAGGTTACATTGTCTCTTTTTATTTCTTTATGTCCACTGGTTAGAAATAATACTTTGAAAATATTTATTGTTTTAATAATCACATCCCACGAAACATAATAAATATCATCCATAACCGCAGACCATAAGAAGAGAAATAAACATTAGAAACATTAAACAAGCATAATTTCCTTATTCATCAATACTTAACACTTAGATTCTATTCCCAAAATTTCAGAATAATTCTAAGTCTCCAAAGAAATGCTGATGAACAAATGCCGATGAACGTCTTAAGAAAATATCCTAAGTGTCCAAAGAAATGCAGGTAGAACAAATGCGGATGAGCATAAACAAATGCGGATGAATACTTAGTAATTGCGGATGACACTTTGCAATTGCGGACGAAGACTTAGCAAATGCGGACATACTTAGCCAAGCGGACGAAGACTTAGCAAATGCAGATGAAGACTTAGCAAATGCGGATGAAGACTTAGCAAATGCAGATGAAGACTTAGCAAATGCCTATGAAGACTTAGCAAATGCGAATGAAGACTTAGCAAATGCGTATGAACAAAAGACTTAACTGTTAAATGCGGATGAACACAAAAACTAACCTGCAATGCAACTTATGCCATTACCAGTTCCCAATCATCATTCTAACATGAACACAACTTAGATCTATCAGTTTAACACTTAGAACATCATAAACATTAAACGTCATCAAGAGAATCACATAACATAACTATATCATCATAATCATCCGTACCATACATGAAAAATCATAACTTGTTTCAAAACATCAGTTAAATATGCATACCGGCCCCAAATAAGCAGAAAACACTTAAAAGAGGGGATCTAGAACTCACCTCTACTACTTTCGAGTAAAACTCCTCCAAACCCGAGAGCAACCTGGAGTTCTAACACCTAAACACACGAAAACACACAACCAAACACATAGAACACTTAAGAATCGGTCCAGAAGCTGCAAACTCAACTGAAACCGAGAAGAACACCATAGAATCTTACCTTTGAAGACTTTCTCTCACTAAAACCAAGTGAAACTTCTGCTTCTTGCTTCAGCCGAGACTTTCTTGCATGAGAGAGAGAGAGGCATGGGCGGCCTTAACACCTTTTTGAACCCATTATGGGCAAGTTTGGCTCTTGCCATTTTTAACCCCTTGTTTTTCAATAATTGTCTTTTCCTTCCTTGCTTTCTTTTCTTTTCTTCATGCTGAAATTTTCTGGGTGTTACACTATATTATATTTATACAAGTCAGAATGTACATATATGTAAATTAGTAAAAAAACAACTTATGTTCATTGTATATATCAGATACATGTACACGTAACAGGTAATACACACAAGTAATGCAGTATGAAAATGAGACAAACATATATGTATTATAAATGGATATTGTATCAAATCAGGGAGTATTTACAATTACATATAAAAACATATGTAATTAAATAAAGAACCCAATAAAAGTGATAATATGTTAATACGTGTATGTAAGGGATCAAACAACCAACACAAATCTATATTCAAGTAATTGTACATTATAAAGAGGGACATATACTTTAATACGTATGTGAAATAAAGAACACGCACCTTGTATGATGTTAACAAATTTTGTAGCTGAAAAAACAAAATGTAAAAAGATACGCATATGTATTACAGATTGAGATGAAAATAGTAGGACTAAATAAATTAAAAACTTTTATTCATCTTCCTCCGATTCTTCTTGTTCGTCTTCTTCATCGCTTTCGTCTTCCAACGATTTGTACTCCGATGAATAATCAGATGAGTCATTTTCTTGAACAACTTTTTCGCACAGTTCCTTATTAAGTAATTTTAATTTATCCGGGCAATTGTGAGTATCATGACCACGAACTTATTTCTTACAGGAATTACATAACCTTTTAGGCTTCTTTCTTTTAGCATTTGCATTCTCGCCCTGACCGATTAACCTCCTATTCTTTCCACAATCTTTGTTCCTTATTCCACTCGGTGGTTTGTATTGTACTTTATCGGGTTCGATTTGATGTAAAACCTCTTCAATTACTACCCCTTTATTATTATAGGAAGGATCACAAGGAAATTCATTAAAAATTTGAGTCTTTAGCTGTTAGAGATTCTCAGCAAGCCATGTAAGCTGCTCTGTATTTAACCTTAACCTAGCCACATGTTGTTGCATATTGTCCATCAAACGATGTCTAAGTAACGAATTTTTAGATAGGTCTACGCAATATATGCATTCCATACTAAACACACTATTAGGCGGTGCATCTCTCCTCCATCGTCCATAAACATATTGTTGCGGGACTTTTTCAATATTATGATGTCTGAATACGCAAAACATGTGTCAGTAAAGATATCCAACACGTGTGAATGACATGCAAGAACATGTAACAGAATGTTCGGAAACAATCAAGTGTAACCTACACTTATGAATTAAAAAGTTAATGAGTATAGAAATAAAACATGCACATACTTCTACATATAAATGTGCTACTAACATTTACAAATTCCAGGTATATAACAAACAAGAGAAAAATAATGTGCATATATACCACACCATGATAGATACTAAGCGTACTAATTTTATAATTATAAAACGAGAACCATACATATGCATATACGTAACCAATCAAATCGAATAGGACATTCATACAACAACAATTCAATACCAAAAACATTGATACGCATAAGAAAATAAAACTAATCCTGACATCTTTGTTTACTTAGAATAAAGAAAGCACACATATACATATGGTGAAACTAACTGATTTTTTATATGAACAGTAAAAAAAGCAAATACCTATACCTTGATCTTCACCATCATCATAATCCTAGTTTATTTCTTGATATTGTTTGAAGCTAACTAATGGATAAATAGTTTCTGAATTCTCTATTGAAAAAACACCACCATTAATATTAGTACTATCAACAGTATTAAGATTAGCATTGTTTCATTCACCAAAATCGGCTATTGGATCCATATCTCCTAAATTCGTCCCTTCCATATCAAAAAGTTGAATTAGTGAATGAATACCAACATATATAAACAATAAAGTATTGCAATATACGATCAATCTGATGTAACAAACCTTCAAAAATGTGTTATAATTGTGAATAGGGGATGTTGATTCGATGTTAACAATCGCGACGATGAATGAACAAGAAAGATGTCGATGAAACAAGAAGGATGTCGATGATTGATGCCAAGATGTCGGACATGAATTGGAAATAAAATCCCAGAAGATAGAAATTCTTAAATTCAAATTTGTTATCAGGGTTTTAGTCAACCTTTTAAAATATATAATAAATAACTAATTGTTCAAATTGCTAAAACACCCTTTTAATTAAATTAATAAATATAAATCTAAAAAATATGATTGGTTGGTGTTGGTTTTCTTGGTTTTTATTTATAACCTTGGTTTTCATTTGATCCCTTATCTCTCTCTCTCTATCTATATATATATATATATATATATATATATATATATACATATATATATATACATATATACACATATATATATACATATATATATATACATATATACATATATATATATATATATACATATACATATATATACATACATATATATATATATATACATACATATATATACATACATATATATATATATATATACATATATATACATACATATATACATACATATATATATATATATATATATATATATATATATATATATATATATATATATATATATATATATAGGGGATGGTTCAAATGAGAACATATTTTTTTGTGAGAACTCTAGAAATCAATGTGAGCCATTAGTGATTAATAGTAAAATGAAAATTAACAAAAACATAATAAAAAATAAAACAAAAATATAAAAATATAAAATATAAAAACAAAAAATGTTTCTCTCGTTTTCCTCTTTCATAAAAAATAAAAATTATTAAAAAAACTTGTTCTTTTACAAAGTTCGTTACACACATGTGTAATACCGGATTTACACATGTGTAAATCCGGTGCATAACCAGATTTATACATGTGTAAATAATGGGTAAAAGATTTTTTTAAAAAAATATATCAATATGGTACATGTTAAAAAGATAAAAAAATAATGAAATTAATTGTGAACGTTTTTGAAAACATAATATTATGAAAAAAAGTTATGAATGTTTTAAGAAAATGATGGAAATGACATGTGACTTGCATTTAATTTAAATGTGTGTCTCATATTGATTTTTAAAGTTCTCATAAAAAAAAATTGGTTTTCAAGATAACCCTCCCCTATATGTAATTGGAACGAGTTTTTAATTAATGTTAATAGATAATTTATAATTTCAATATATGAAGTATAAGAAAATCTTAAGGGAAAACTAAGGATAGAATAAGGAAGCTAAAGAGTTGAAATTTATTATAATAGAGTTCAATCAACCCCCCTCGCCAATTAAAAAACTTGAATTTTTAAATTTAGAATTTTTAGAAAAAACAAATCCTAGAAATATTAAAACAGAGAATTATAGTCTTACTTGTATAATTAAAGATAATTATAAGCAGAGTTTACATACAGATAATCTAAATTTAAATGCGTTAACAGATCTAGTTTTAAATCTAGGTATCAACCTTCAAAAGAATCAATAAATAATAAACAGTTTATAGAAAAACTTTCAGCATATATAGAAGAAATTAAATAGTATATCAAAAACCTAAACTATATAAATGATCAAGATAATCAAATCATCAGAGAAGTTATGAAAAATAATCTAGAAAAACTTCCTGAAAGCACATAAAATAATAATATACATATTGAAGTAGACAAAATAACATACGCGATAAATAAATTAAACATTGACGATATAAGAATATCTAAAAAACCAGCACCCTATAAACACTGGAAACCATGAAATTGAGATATAATTTTCTAAGTAATAGGACAATGCAAGAAGATAGAAATTTAAAAAGTAGTATACATGATACAATAACCTTTGATTGTTTTACAGAATAATAAGAAGAGGATCAGAATCTAATAGTCCTAGACATACTATTCATTTAGATGAAAAAAAGATGTAGATAAAAATATAAATCTATGTAAGGATCAACACTTTAACAATCAGATCGATCTCATAACAAGAACGCAGAATATAATCATCACGGTAAGAATATATAATAAGCAAAGGAAGAACACAAGTATAAATAAACTTTAATTTCTATTGCTCACTGATTTGAAAGATACAAAATACATGTGAAATCAGGAAAATGACAAAAGCTCTCAGAATTACATAAACTAACTACTATTTATACTAAACTATAGACTTTTCGCATAGTTCTCGCACGAGATGTTCTTCTCGCGCGGCAACTCCAAATTATCGCGCGACTAGATCTTCATCATCTTGATTTGATTTCTCGAGCCTCTAGGTTCAATCCCTACAATCTCCCCTATGAATCAATGCTTTAGAAGTCCACATCTGCAACATTGTAACTGCCCCCATAAGTGTACATCTTGTTGTTCATGGCCTTCGTAATCAATCAACCGAACTGTGCTGCTATAAAATGAACTGATTAATCAGCTGTAATTGGACAAGCCTGCAACCTCATCAAATTGTCCCTTCCAAGTTTGAGCAGATCCACAGGGTTGATGATATGGTAATCTTTATCTACACAATGGATCAATGCATGCCCTGTCTCCTTCTCACAACTTCACCACATGAGCTTTGACAAGTTGTTAACTGATACAGGAGTGTGTATAAGGATCTTCCTAGCATATCTAGGATGCTTATAAACCGTTATCTTCATTGGCTTGTTAGTGTTTAGGTGTATACACATCTCATCTTCAATGACTTTTGATTTGGCAGTTTTGAAGTCCTTGAAGTTGGTCTTACTCTATCTTCATATCATATTTCTAATCCAGTTCCCCTTCCATAATTGCTTGGATTGATGAACAGAACATGACCCACAGCATATAAATCCAAAGCTCTGAGTGTATGAAAGTCGTGCTCATCTTTATAATACTCTATAGCATCAGCCTTTCTCTTAATCACATACTTCTTCTTTTCAGCATCATGCGCCCAACTAAGAATAGGTTCTGAGTTTCCGTACCTTGTGAAAGGTTTGGAATGTCTTAGCGTGTGTACATAAGCTGGCGGAGGAGGAGCGTCAACAGTAATATTTCCGACCTGAGGTACAGCACTTTGACCAGTTAGATCTGATGTCTTGTCAGTCGTCTCTTGGGCACTAAACTTACCTACTATCTCCCTTTCTTCAATCAAAATATCTGAAAATTAGTCTTTAAGACTATTTCCAAACATGTCTGTGTAATCTACCATCTCCTCCAAATCATCAAATGGTCCAAAATCTTTTTCAGATTCCTCAGTAAGAAGTTGTTACTGGAATGTATAAAACTCTTTCTCATATTTTCTTCACTAGCGGTATCTAAAGGAGTGTAGTCAACTGTATCATCGGGACTTGGTCCAGAGACATTGGTAGTACCCGATGATCATCATCGCCCTGATCATCATCATCATTCTTCTTATCATCCTTTCCATCCTTCTTATCACCATCACCATCATCACTATTATCATCTTCATCGTCAATGTCATCTTCTTCATCACAATTGAAATCTACCATCTTCAAGTCATCATCATCATGAACTGGGTTAGGAATATAAATGTCATGCTCAAGCTCCATAAACACCTCTCCAGTGAATACTATAGGTTGATCCTCAGAAGCCGAAGTAGGAACAGTAGTAGATGGCTCTTGATCAACATCAGCGGTGTCTGTTGTCCTTTCAGTCATAACAGGATCAACAACATGCTCTGTAGTGGTAGTACGATCATCAACAACTTCAGGACCAGCAGTTTGCTATCCACTTGACTCCCAACTTCCATGGTTCGTTGTTGTGCAAATGAGAATAAAACACGAGAAGTGAGGTCTTTGATGTTCTACTCCATAATTTGTATATAACTAAACATGAACTGTTGCTGATGCTCCAAACTCTTCATCCTCTCATCCTTCTCTTGGTTTAAAGCATGTAGATCATAAATCTATTATGTGTTCTCCATAATTTCCCTCTCTAATGTATGTACACTCTGTTCAAGAGTAATAGGTGTAGGTGAACCAGATGAAGTACTATCACCTTGTCTCTGTGTAGGAGGAGTGTTGGGAAAATCTTCCATACCAACAGACTCATCTAACCCCTGATCCCTTGGAGGAGTACTCAACACATCATCAGTAGTAGGCATAGCAGATGATGTTACAGTTGTTGATCTGTAACAATCACTAGAGTCTCTAAAGGTGTAGCCTCACTCGCTATGATTGGAGTCCAGGACACAGGAATATCAGAACTCCTCGACACAGTGGTCATCGGGGTCTGGTACTTACGTAACACACCTCATCCTCTACCCCTCCCACGTGGACTATTAGCAGTTTTCCTGGCCATCCTCTTCTTTCTCCTCTGAGTAGATGGAGAATTCTCAGGAACAAAATCAACATCTCGTTCCTCAGCAGTGTGTTTGGTTGGAGTTTCTTGCACTCTGGAACATTCTTGTAACACATAGGGAACATTCTGAACTAGTCACTGTCCATTTCACTATCACTATCAGTGAACCAAGTGTTCACCGCATCTTTTATAGACATACTAGCTCCCTGAGAACTTTCTTGAGCTTCTTGAGAAGTACTAGTAGATTGACCGGCTTGGTCAGCATGAGGAGCTTCAGTTTCTTGCTATTGAGCATCTCCTTGATATCCCTTAACAAATCTGCCTAGCCTGGCAAAATAAGTCCATCCCAGGCATTCCCCCTTGCTCCCATCAAGTATATGAATATGTCTTTCATCATCACCATAATAACATAGGTGGATGAATCAGACACTGCTAGCTCAGGGTGAGCAGTATTCACTATCATCTGTATGAATCTAGGGTACATGATGAACTTCTTCTCCACAACAGCAATAACATTCTTCTTTATCTCTGCAAACATTTCCATGGATATACTGTATGGTAGATCATCGACGAGTGACACCAGTAGGGATCCGAACATTGCACTTAGGCTATCCATCCCAGCCTTTAAGTTGCTTAAGCAGTGAATCACCACATGAAATAGATACTTTCAGAATGGAGGTAAATAATTCTTCTTTAGTGACGGGTAACGGTGATCATAACCCATCCTCTTCAGACAGTCTCATGCCACATCATCATCAATCTTAACTGGCGCAATTGGCTGATCTTCTAACAGTAAAACATTGTTGATCACCTCAGCAGTAATAACTATCCTATTTCCATTGACTGTAGCTGATATACATGGTTCTCCATGATCATCTCTCTCATTAGCTACCGTAAGCCAAAACTATCAACCATATTTGTATAGATAGTAGGATTAGCTGTGATAGCATGATGGATCCGAGATGCCTTAAGTTCGTCAATCAAAGATCTGAAAAAAGCTTTATCTTCTGAAATGTCTCTAAGAAATGCTATTGCATTTTGGATTTTGTTAAAAACCATTGATCTCGCCATCTGAAAATTAAACAAACTTGTATTATACACAACTAAAATTTTTAGACTTAGAAAACTTTTGAAAAATTTAGAAAAATTAATGTGACATCCGGTAATTTTCCGTTACCAAACTCTGTTAGTTTCGTTAGGTCTTGCATACACGTGTCGTGAGCACACACTAGTTGTCGTTGAACGTTGGTGACCTAATAATATTAACTATGATTAACAGATAATAACTTAATTAATAGTTTTGATTTCAATTATGTGATTATGCGATTAAGGAGTTGAGCATCATTTTATGTGTTACGCCTGACAATGTGACTATGTGCAGTGCATGATCTCATGGATGATAATTATCAATTGGTTTTTATGTTATCTGTTAGTTAATAAAATCTATGAATTATGAGATGAAAAGTTATTTAAAAGTTTAAAAAGTTAGTTTTTATAAGTTATAATACATCAAGGGGGAAATTAGAGAATTCTTACCGTATTTAAACCACCAAACAAACCCTAATCCCCCCAAATCCCCCTAATCGGCCAAAACCATTACCAACACCCCACCCCTTGCGATTCTGGTTCAAGAACAAGAATTTTCACTTGATTTTAATTAGTTCCAAGCACTACAAAAGTTAGCAAGTTCAATTCTTGATTACTACAAGAATAAAAGGTTAGATTTTGATTAGTTTCATGGTTTTTGTTACTTGAAGAACCCTATTGTGAAGAAAAGCAGGTGCTGCAGTGTCCTCAACAGCATTCATAGTCTTTTTATCCTTAGCCGGAGTAAACTCAACAGCCTTTTCTTCAACTTCTTCATTTCTCTCTACGGTCACTTTTGATTGAGCTGGAGTAATCTCAATAGCTTTTTCATTAACCACCCCTTCAACATTCTCATAGACTTCTTCAGCAAAGATTCCTTTCATCAAATCATCAGACACAAACTCAGCAAGCAAATTCTCATCAAGGCTTTCTTCATTAGTTTGAATTTCAGCTAACAAAGCAGTAGACAGCTTGATATCCAAAATCTCCATCTGGTCTGACCAATCATATTCTTCGTTTGTCTAAGACAACAGAGCTTTGTTATTTGATGTGCTTGCTTTATCTCCTTTAGACTCTACTTTCACAATCACCATCTTCTTTCCAATATCAGATTCATTTGACCTTCCCTTAGTACATTCTCTTGCAAAGTGACAAGGTTTGTCACAGTTATAACATCTCAAACTTTTTTTTATCAAACCCAATCTTGCTCGAGTTGTTTAAAACCAAACATTTTCCTTCCTGTTCTTGTAGCAAAATTCTTTGCCCGGTACACTACCATAGCCATCTGATACTTGATATCATTTTCTTCAACATCGTCAGGATTAAATTGTTACAAGTCATCAACTAAGATGTTGGGTGCACCGAGTCTTCCAGCTACGAAATTTTTGTAGTTATTCATGAAAGGAGTGAATAGAGCCAGATGCTCTTCAGCTATTTGAATGGTTTGCTTGTTTGGGTGGGAATTTACAACAAATGCTTGTTATGAAGGTTGAGTGCATTGACTTTTTGGATAAATCTAAGGTTGTGGTTGAGATTGCACTGGATTGTATTGGTTTTGATGAGAGGCTTAAAACTAAGGCATGGATGGATCCTTGACATTTGGATTAACAGAATTGCCTTCTTGTTGTTGACACAACTGGGAATAACTGACATAATAATTGGGATTACTAGCCATTGTTGCATATAATGCTGATGCTCCATTGTGTTGATGTAATTAGCAGCTCTCTACTTGTCATCCATTTCATATGACTTGATGGTTGAAATGAGATCACTGAGGGACGAGGTGAACAGATCCTTGGTTCTCTTGATGGTAGTGCAGTTATTGTTCCAGCTGCATGGTAAAGAGTTTAATAGTTTTTTATTTACAGAAATATTTTTCAAGATAATTCCAGCACTTTTCATCTTTGTTATCAACTTAACAAACCCGGACATTTAAGCCTCTAAAGTTTCTCCAAGTACATGCTTAAACATATTAAACTCTTGGTTCAACATCTCCTTTCGGCTTTCCCTCATATCCTTATTGCCCATTATCTGCTTTTCCATTGCATCCTATAAATCTTTAGCTTTTCTGTAATCCTTGAAATTTGAGTAATCTCAGTAGTAAGTGCCATGGTGATAGCAACATACGCTTTGTCATCAAGATCAAGTTTTTTCATGTCTTCCTCATCCCAAAGATGTTCCAGTTTAGGCTCCAACTCTCCCTTACCATTGTTATACACAGGGATATACGAACCTAGTTTGATTGACCGCATCATCCGGGGTTCGGTGTAAATTGCATGATTCTCGAAAAGATTAACCCAGTCTGGATAATCTTCTTTGCTGAGAAGTCTAGGGGGTTTTGTGTTTGTTCCAATCTCATTGTGAAGGTTAAGGGTAGCAGTGATGTGCTTTAGATTAGCTATCTTGAAAATCAGAATTCAAACTTTTCAAAAAGTTTCAAACTTGAAGTTCTCGCACGAAGATCAGAGTTCTCACGTGAACAGACACCAACTTTTCATGCGGTTAGTTTTCTAACTGAATTTTGCGAAAATTAAACATGTCATGCGAAAGGAATCTTTTGTAAGAAACTTTTCAACAAACTTTTGAGAAACACAAACTTCTCGCACGAATAAGATCTTTTCTCGTGTGATTAGAAAGTTTTTGCCTGATTCATTTTTGTCCCAATTTCAAAGATTTCACCTTCAATCTTTCACCAAATTGTTCAAAATTGATTAATTAAGTTATCAATTAGTGATTTAGGTTCAATTTTGATCCTAAGTGTCTCTAACTGATTCAATTTAGCTTATTTAATCACATGAACACCATCAAATCTTCAATCAACAACTCAATAGCTCTCAACATCTTTAAAAGTGATCAAAACAGCAGAAATCAAGTTGATCTTCAAAGGATTCCAATTCTAAGCTTAAGAACACTTCAAAAACACTCTTCAATCTTCAAATCAATTGATCTAGAGCATACCATGCTCTGATGCCAATTGTAAGTATCAACACTTTAACAATCAGATCGATTTCATGACAAGAACCCAGAATATAATTATCACGGTAAGAATATATAATAAGCAAAGGAAGAACACAAGTGTAAGTAAACTTCAATTTCTATTGCTCTCTGATTTGAAAGATACAAAATACATGCGAAATCAGGAAAAAGACAAAAGCTCTCAGAATTACATCAACTAACTACTATTTATACTAAACTATGAACTTTTCGCATAGTTCTCGCGTGGCAACTCCAAGTTATCGCGCGACTAGATTTTTATCATCTTGATTTGATTTCCCGAGCCTTTAGGTTCAATCCCTACAATCTATATAATCAACATCAATTAGACATACTTAATCCAAGAATACTATATCAAACTGGAATATTCAATATAAATACAACATTAATAAGAAACACTAAAGAAGAAAGCCTTAGGATAGTAGAAAAATTGGTAACTATAGATTTGTTATCACCAGAAACAATAGAAAAAGTTAAACATTCTGGTAAACATTTTATACATATAGGATTAATATTTATAGGAATAAAGGCTTTAGGAAGAAAAAAATTAGGAATTAAATTATTATCCCTAATATCGGATAAAAGTCGGAAAACAGAAATGAAAAAAACAACAATTTCAGGGATGGAAGTTGATCTAAGTCAGAATACAACATGATTTTACTGTACACTAGGAATACTAAAAGACATAAGAGATTTACATAATATAAAATTAGCCTTACAAACAAAAGGATATGAAGACAACAAAGGAAATAACATAGTAGTCAGCATAGGGGTATTAGGGAAAGCTAGTAATAATTCAAGAATGAAATATATAGTAAATATAGAGGGAATTATAAAAATAGTAGCATCAAAATTCTATAAACAAGAGCAAGTCTTTATGGATGTAGATGAACAAATGAGAAAGAGAAATGTTAGACCAATGGTAGAATGGAATGGGTATACAGGTGAAGTAATATCACATGAAACCCTAGGTAGAGAACCATGGGCAAAACCCTCTATAAACTATAATCAAGAATCAAAAATAAGAGGAAGAGGTAACAGATTACCCATAGGACAAATATATAGTGGAAGCTGTTACTATTAGAACAACAAAAACGCCAGTTATCGAATATTGCAATCGTAATGTTGCCGTTTATCAGATCTGTGATGTGGAATCTCATAGACCTGTTGATGATTTCAAGTGAAGATATATACAAGATTTAGTGTATAATGATGAATGAATGATGAACAATCAAGAACACATATTCATAAATATTTCATTCATTCATATGGATGATGATGCTAGGTGATTACAAAGATAGTTTGTAAGAAAATTCTCTCTTACACACATTCAACCTCATTGTTTCTCTTACTAGACTAATTCTCTCTTGTTTGTTATTGTTAGTGCTTACAATGCTTAGATTATAAATGACTACACTTAGTCTATTTATACTCTTTACATAAATGAACAAAATTACATTTAAGCCCTAATGATTACACAAAGATTCTTCTAAATCTGATAAATTCTCTGTTGCTGATGCATGACTGTCGGGTGCTGACATCATTCAGGACATCCGCTGATGTTGACTGTTGACTTTGATCATGGTTGACCAAGTTTGACTTTGGTCAGTTTTCTTCGTTTTGATCGTATTTTCAGCATAGTTTCACCGCGTCGGTTTTGGTAATTATCATGAGATTTGGCACTTAGGTTTTGGTAAGTGTCATCTTCAAATAGTCCAAAAATACCCCCCTAAGATGATGCTGCCAAAACCTTATGATTATTAAAACCTTGGATGTTGATTGATGTGCAATCTTGAAGTGCAGTCTTCTCCCCCTTTTTGGTAGCATCTTCTTAGAAGCTTCAGAAAAAAGCATTGAGAAAAAGAATTTGTTTTGGCACATACATACTTTGTTTCAGCACTTGATGGATGTTTCATCAGCTTGATCTTCTAGTCTTATTTTGAAGACTTGAAAATACACCTATTTGCATACACTGTGGATTGCACAGGTAGCAATATCAGCAGCTTTATCTCAACTTCAGAACTAAAAAAGAAGCATTAGACATTCTTCAAACATGACATATACTCTCCCTCAACAAAAGCTTTGGAGGGTGAGGAACTTTTATGTATGAGACACCAAGAGAAGGATTCTTAGTTCTCAGCAACTGGCAGGAAATCTTTGAAGGAAGTAGGAATGTTCACTTAACATCTTGAACTGAATGTGAAACTCAGGCATGTTGTGCAATTCATCACCTGCAAAAGTCTAAATCCACTCGGTAGAGGTATTGCATGGAAGTTTCACTCCTAAATCAATAACACATGTAAATCTGCCAAAACTAAGAAAAATACTAAAAATGACAAATCTTTTTGGAATTTTAGATTTTTCAAAATTATGATATTTACAAGTATGAATCCTTCAACTACAATAAGATCATACTAATCCAAAATCCTCTACATCTAAGAATTTAAAGTTGGAATAGACATAGACAAAGAACAAAGTTGATTGTAAGTATGTTTGTCCACTTAAACTCTTTCAAGGATCTATTTTCAACACTTTGTGATATTTATCATGTGTTAGGTTTGATTAGATAAGCTAATTGAGTACCCCACACTTAGAAATATATAAGAAGAATAACCCTCCTCATGAAATGCAAGGTGTGACTTTATCATAACTTTAACCAGGCTACTTAGAGTATAAATTCTCATGATATGATCCGCTTTGAGATTCTTTTTGGATTTAATCCATATTGAGATTCTTTTACACTTTACTTTGGAAGTTGATCCTCATTTGGATTCTTTTAGCTTGGATCCATATTGGGATTCTTTTCTTTGCCTTTTTGGCATGCATCAGCACTTTTAGTGCAAGGTCAACTAGGTATGTGCTCAGCACAATAGAAATTGTCCTTATGTTTACTCCAGGTCTGTATTTACATACAACAAAGGAGAAACAGATGCTTTTATCAATGAGAAATTTATAAACCATTTTCGCATGGTGTGTTTAGGTAACCACACACACAAACACTTGGAAAAGTCATTGCTTACCAATACCCTAAGATGGTTTTGGTCCACAATGCATATGATTTAGTTCATCATAAATATGCTTATCTTGAATCCAAGCTAAGCCTACTGACATATCAAACAGAGTCTTGTGAGTCTTTATTGATTTGAAAAATAGATGCAGAAGATAGTAGATGAGTGTACTATCATTTCTCATGTAAAAGCTGGATGATTCAAAAATAATTACATAATAGTAATATTTTTGGACTTTTCTTGATTTTCTGATTTTTAGGATTTTTGGTTTTGAGAAAATAAAGAAATGGCATATGTGTTATCAATTCAATAAGATCATCAATAGTTAGTCCATGTACCAATGTAATCAGACTAAGCAGATAAAATGAAACATCGGTTGTTTCTTGCATTGCCATCATAGTTTATGTGAATGATTGATGTCCTGCATTGAATCATGGTTAATTTCTGCTCCATTTGGCTCAGTTGCATCATAAACATCAGGAGCATGTTCCTGTCATGGGATCAACCACTGCTAACTTTTCTTGGGTTGGTAGGCCTCCATAACTGTCCCTATCACACTAGCAAATCAGTTAGATATCTCAACCCAGGCCATTACTGTCCTGAGCTGTCCATTGGCATCTTTATATGTGACTTGCTAGTATGTGTATGATTTTGCTTTTTCTGATGATGTATCAGATTCACCTCCTGAAATTGTTTTCTTTCTTCAACATTGTTTTGATTTTAAACAAACTGACTCAACTTTAGTTTGTTTGACAATAGGAGTTTGTTTGGCTTTTAAAAATCTTTTGGTTGGTTTAGAAAATCTATTTTGTTTTTGAAAGTTTTGTGGAGGTGTAGCAAAGGATCTTTGTCCTTGATCATGTTTGTTTCTTCTGGGCATGTGATCATATTCATCATAAGAATTATAATCATGATTATAATAATCTGATCGATGTGATCTTCTATGATAGCTATTATGCCAAGTATTATTCCTATATCTGTCATACTCATGAATATCATAATGTTGAAAATCATACCTATGCCGATATGATCTAGGAGAAGAGTAGCTATGACATCTGTTGTAGTACCCTTGGTTAGATCTTGGTGAGTATGACTCTGATGGATGATAAGATCTTTGACCTTTTCTATGTTGTGATATTGAAGAGTTGTTGTATGAACACTCTGAAGTGGTATGATTCTCCATGTCATAATTTAAGAAGTAAGGAGAAGGTCTGGATCTTTTTCCCTTAGGCTTGGATGATGAAGTTGGAGTTGATTGGAACTTCATAGTCTTTTGTCTTAGTTGTTTTTGTTGCTTTATCTTGGGAGGACATATATATATGTATCACTTTCAGTGTTTTTACACTCGGACGTGTTGTGTGAATCTGAATTGCATGTCTCGAAGAGAATTGGTTGTTGTTTTGGAGTTTCTAATGTAGCTTTTGAGGTTGATGGTTGGTTTGGATCAGGTGTAGAAGACTTGGTCTGATTTTTCTTCTTTCTTTTAGATCTGGTTTTCTTCCTCTTGACATGTTCTTTTATTTCTTGTACCTTAGGCTTTTGCTTGTTCTTTAACTCCATCTTAATCTTTGCCTTCAGTTTGGACTTTGTTAATTCTAGTTCAAGAAATCCAGCTGGTTTGAATTTCTCATAGAGAACCATAACCTTTTGTTTGTTGTCTGGCTTTGCTATTTTGGATTTCTATGGTTGTGTTTGTTTTGGATTCATTTCTTCAGTGAAATGGTTAGTACATGTCAATGTTGCTTTGTTTGGTTGGTTGGTTTCTTCATCACTATCATCACTTGCAGGATCTCCATCTTGACCATCACAGGAATGAAAGATTTCATTCTGTGGTGATTTTGGTTTGAGGTACAGCTTTAATGCTGTTTCAGGAGAAGTGATTTGAGTGATAGTGAATGGTGTGTCTATTGGAGGATGATCATGAATATTTGAATCTTCTTTGACTGGACTTGTCATTGAAGTTGTCATTTCTATGTAGTTATCACTGTAAGGAGGAGGAACAACATGGTATGTAGTTCCAGCACTCTTCTTCTGATCTCTTTGTGCATCAAGTAGTTCTTTCAACTTGCTAGTAGTCAACTTTAAATTCTCAAGTTCAACTTGTGTTGATGCATGATCTGCTTTTGTCTTTGTTAGAGACTCAGTGAGTCTTGTAACTTGAGCTTGAAGACTAAATCTTTCTGCAAGGAGTTTGTCTACATCCTTCAGAAGAGAATCGATTTTATCTTTAAAGGCTTTATGTTGTATCTTTAATTTTGCATTTGTAGCCTTTTCTATATTGATTGCTTGATTTAGATGCTCAATGTAATGTTGCAAGTCATTGATTGTTTTGGTTGTACTTGCTTCTGATATGCTTCAACTTCAACCTTTGTGTTTGTTAACTTCACTGAGAGTTCAATTGCTTGAGCATTCAGTTTGTGGTTTTCTTTAAGCAATTTATCAACTTCTTTCTCTAGTGAACTAATTTGATTTGCAGAAGTTTGTAGTTCCTCTGCATGTGAAGCTCTTTCCTCCTTTATCATGTATGCTAGATTGTTGCAATATTTCCGATATGCCTGTACTTCATCTATGCATGCTAATGAGAATAGATTGATCTTTCTGTCTTCAGGAATTTCAGGCAATGGAGGAATGTTTGTGTTGTTAATGTTTGTGGTTTTTGCAAGCTCAACAGTTAACTCTTCAAGTTTGATTTCTTGTTGAACCATTTTGTCTTGCAACTAGTTCATCTCTTGAGCTAAACTGATGTTTTGTTGACTCAATGTCTTGATTTGGCTTGATCATTTCATTGAGATTGTTCCATCTCTGACCTGCATTTGATCAAATCATTAGACAATGTGTTGTTTGAGTTTGCAAGATCACATAAATGTAAATGCATCGGTTCTTTCTCAATGTGACTGATGTACAACTGAATGTTTGTCTTTTCAAACAATGAATTGTTGTTATTGTTTGATATGCTGCTGTTGTTTGGTTGGTTGCAGCTATTGTTTGATTTACTGTTATTGTTTGAGTGGTTGCAGCTTGGTTTGCTTTGTTTGAATTCTTGAAACATCTTTCTACCTGCAGCAAGAAAGATAGCTCGGTTTTTCGAAACACGAGTGTTAGTGAATGATGTTAAATTTTTCATTTTCTTTAAAAACAAAAATGATTTGAAAATTTGTTTTGTGTTTCAATCAAAATCAAGTTTTAAAATTTTAATCAAATCCAAAGAATATCGAAACTCAATTGATTTATATCGGTCTAATTAAAGAGTTAGCTCGGTTCAATTACAATTTAGTTAAGCCCAATTAAGATTAATCTAGCTCAATTAAAAAGTAATAAATTTTGAATCTTCGTATTAAAATTAAATGATTAAGTGACCCGATTAAAAATATTGTTAATATGTTTGAATGGTATATGTCTGTCAAAAGAAAATCTTCCGAGAATTACAAAATTCTTTCGAGAATTACAAAATTCTTCCGAAAATAACTCTTTCGAATTAATGTTATAAACGGGTCAAAGCAAACATATGGGTCAATGTTGAAAAACCCAAGTCAAACTTTAATTCCTACTTTATCGTGAACAAGATATAATTCGGTCAAAATAAAAAACAAGTCTCAAAATTTGAACTTCCTAATATCTCATCCGCTGTTTGCTAAAAATCGGTCAAAGCAAAAGAGGAGTCAAAATTTAAAAATCCCAATTTATATACATACGCTGATGAATGTCGGTCAACAGAAACCACATGGAGTCAAAATTGAAATTCCCAAACACCCAACTTCTGTCGATCCTTTTGCTCTCACTCTCTCGATCTCTCTAACTCCGGCGAATCGGCATCAACAATCGCCGGTGAGATCGGGGAAATCGACCAACAATTTTAGAATTTTGGGGGTTCGGTGGAGATTGCTGGTGGTCGGATGTGGATACAGATGAGCCGGAATCGATGGTGTGGTTGCGGTGTCGGTTCCATGGTTGTACTGAGTCGGAATCGAATTTAAATAGAAAATACTAGTGATGGGGTGTTGAAATCACCTTCTAAATCTGTTGTGGTCTAAGGTCTGCGATGGAGTGGTGGTCGATTGGTGTTGACAGTGGGTCTGGTCGTCTGATGTGGATCGAGATGTATGTTCTATTGTGTTTGATTTTCTTTTTCTTTATCTGCTGTGGATGTCGTGTTTGCTCGTTCGCCTTGGACCAAATTGTCTGTCCGCTGTGTATGTTGTGTTTGCTCGTCCGCTTTGGACCAAAGTTGTAAGGCCCGTTCCCGGGACGCTTACGGTCGGTCAATCATTATATAAAACATTTAAAACACATCATTTGCAGTGGAATTAAAACTTTTTATTGATAATTAAAAATGCGTCAATACATCATACTTTAATTTACATCACAAAATTTTTATTAATACAATATTATCTCAAAATGTGGATGCCAAACTCAAAACATTCTCAGTAGCTTATGCATCCATGCCTGCACCTTCTCAGCATCAAACGGTAACCTGCCAACTATTATGCATACAAAAAGTCAGCGACGCTGAGTGAGTTCTAGTTTTCATAATAAAATACTTTACATTACGTTAAAACATATCATTTACTTTTGTTCATGATCACACATCATACGTACATCTAGATAATAATTATTATCTTCGTCATCGTTCATCATCATTCGTCTCTCACTTCTTTATGGAACCTGCCTCATACTACACCCCCAACTCATGCTAAAAGCTGATACTGTGACAGGGTTTGTAAATAAACTCCCGACTCATGCTAAAAAGCTGACACAGCGCCAGGGTACACAACCATGTAAGGCCCCGTTCCCGGGACGCTTACAACTGGACCGTCATTGCATAAAATACTTAAAACATACATTACTTTTGCAGCGGAATTTAAAAAACATTCAGTAGTAATTAAAAACATGTCATCACATTACATCATTGTTACATTTCAAAATATGAAATTATAACAAAACGTGGATGCCAGTCTCAAAACATCTCCAGTAGCGTATGCATCCATGCCTGCAACTCCTCAGTATCAACAAAATACCCGCCAACTATCATGCATACAAAAAGTCAGCGACGCTGAGTGAGTTCTAGTTTTATAAATAAGATACTTTACTTTCGTTAAATCATAACCTTCACAATCGTACGCGATCACACATCATACATACACATTGATAATAATTATTATTATCTTCATCATCGTTCATTCATTCGTTCGTTACATCTTTTACCATTAATCAGATCCTGCCTCATGCAATACCCCCGACTCATGTCCGAAGACTGATACTATGCCAGGGCCTGTAAACAAACCCCCGACTCATGTCCGAGGACCGACACAGTATCGGGGTACGCGACAAGGATCCCGTCTCTGTTTGCAACACCCCCGACTCATGTCCTAAGACTGATACTGTGCCGGGGCCTGTAAACAAACCCCCAACTCATGTCCGAAGACCGACATAGTACCAGGGCGAGCATCACGACATCATTCGGGTCAATCTCAAGGATTAGACACCCATACGAGTCATTATTAGACTCCCTGTGTGCATCCTTCGGGTTAGCTAAACCGTACACAGTTGAGCGAACGACAACATGGTCGTGCACCTCCATTCAATTTGCATGCAAGACTTTCGTTCATTCGTTACATTCCACTTTTCATTATCGTTATCTTTCACTTCGTTACATAATACTTTACGTATGCACATTCATACATCATACCACGTAAAGTCATAACATAATACATAACGTATTACATAACATAATACATACGTTTTGAAAACCGTTTAACAAAGAAAGATAACTCATCACCCACACACACATATATCATAAACCTCATCACATCATCATGCATACATCAAGCATAAGCCATCACATCACAACGGACCTATCTCAAATATCTACCTCTTAAAACCCCTTAAAAAATCCTCACACCACAACGGGACCTATCTTAAACATCTACCTCTTAAAACCCCTTAAAAATCCTAAGTCCAAAATGAGGCACATGGAACATTTCAGGCGCATGAGCATGAAAATTCTAAGTATAAAACAGTCTGGGCACATTACAACTATGCAGGCGCATGAGCCCTGCTTAGGCGCATTACCACTATACAGGCGCATGAGCCTTGCTCCGGCGCTTCAACACTTAGCCGCAGGAGCAATCTTGGGCACATGGGCACTATTTGGGTGCATGACCAACACTTAGGCGCATCAGCACTTATTCTGGGTGCGTGAACTACTGTTCAGGCGCATGTCCACTATTTGGGCGCATGACCTTGGACGCATGAGATAAGTTGGGCGCATGTGAACTTTCTGAAAATTTCTAAGCTGCCATAAATACCCAAAACCTTTCTAACACCATCCAAACACGGATCTAACATTTTAAGGCACTTAAAACATACTAACAACAATTCTAACCACCAAAATAACATCAAAACTTAAATCACAGAACATCATTCGAACAAATTGCAGAAACATTCGGTTAACTCTTTAAAACGTTTATTCGGTATGCATAATTGAAAATCAGTAAAAGAGGGGTTCTAGAAACTCACCTTGAACAACCTTGAGCACTTCACTTCGAATCTGAAGCTCCCCCACGATTTCATCACTAAAAATCCCCACTAAACACCAAGAACTTCGGTCAAGAAGCTATGAATTCGGTTAAAACCGAACATATACTTAAGAAACTTACCTTTGCAGCTCCTTCTTCCTCTTTCTCTCTCTAAAACCGAGAGCTTTCTTCTTCTTCTTCTTCAACCGAGAGCAAAAAGCAGATTTTGCTTTTGAAGTGGGCGGCCATACCTTTAAATCCTTAAAATAATAAAGTTTTGTCCTTTTTACAACTTTAGCCCCTCCACTTTGTGTCCATATTCCTTTCTTTCTAGATACTTTCCTTTTTCTTCTTTTAAATAAAATTCAGGGTGTTACAAGTCCACCCCCCATAGATAGGTTTCGTCCCCAAAACCTGTCGCTTCTCGAACAGTTACGAGTGATGCTGTATCACCTCTTCCTTGATCTTATACGTAGGCTTAGTCCCCTCTGGGCTCCACTGTACTCGCACAAGTGGAACCACCATTCTCCTTAGCCCTACTCTTCTTTCTATTAGAAACGGCCACCAGTTGCTTCTCGTAGTAAAATCCTTTGTCCATCTCAGTATTCTCTAGTGGCACGATCATATCCTCATCGATTGAGCACTTTCTTAGACGAGATACATGGAACCTCGGATGGATTCCACTTAACTCATCGGGTAGCTTCAGTCGATAGGCCACTTTCTCCTACCTGAGCAATAATTCAGAATGGCCCTATATACCTCGGTATTAGCTTTCCTTGCTTTCTGAATCGGATGATCCCTTTCCAAGGCGAGGCCTTCATCATTACTCCATTGCGGTAGGTCGGGACCGAACTCTTGTTGGGCGCAGTTGATCAAACCATCTTCTTGCGACACTCGGTGTTTGTCTCATAGGCTGCTAGCCAATTCATCTGAAGGTGTACGCCTATCCACCTAAGTTCATCCTGAACAGTCAAGCAGGAGACACACGCTCTCTCAATTCTATCGCCCAATCCTCTTGGGCATCAGGTATCCTAGTGGACTTACCAGTAGTAATTTCTACATCGAAGGGCTCATTGATCTTCTTACTCCTAACGTGCAACTTATCACAGAAGGCAGTAGGAATGAAACTACTACTAGCACCATAATCAAAGCATAGATGCACAAATTTAAATTACCAGAAATGTACCTGACGTCATGTCGGAGTCCACTCTAGCTTCCTCCCGGTCATAGCGAATGCTCTGACCTTCATCCTTTGCTCTCCTTCCTTACACTGGAGCTTCGTGCCCTCGGCTTCTTGCAGTCTCTGCTCCTATGTCCAGTGTCGCCACAGTCGTAACATTTAGCCATATGACAATCCCTCTCCCTGTGGCCCTCTCTTCCACACTTGAAGCAGACGTTCGATCCCCACCTGCACTCCCCCACGTGACCTCTACCACGCTTCTTGCATACCTCTTCCCTCTCAGTTATCCTCTTCCAATCATCGAACCTCATCATCTTACCTCCAGCCACAAATTCACCATCATCATCCCGTCTTCCGCTCCCATTCCTATCATAGCCCCGCTCCTCCTCTTCGACCGTTATCGCCACCGTCTCTCGCTCGTCGTACAACCTCCCCACCAAATCAACCACCGACCTAAACGTACCTGGTCAGACAGCAATCAGATGTCTGCGGATATCTGCTGGCAGTCCTTGAATATACCTTTTGATCTTTTGTGACACGGGCGTCACCTGATCTGGCACCAGCCTTGCCATCTCGTTGAACTTCGTGGTGTACTGCTGGTGAGTCATCGTTCCCGCCTCTAGCTGCAGGAGCTCCCTCTAGACCTTGTCAAGCTCTTTATGAGGGCAAAACTCCTTAATTACTAACCTCTTCAGCTCCTTCCACCTCATCCTCCCGACTGCCCTGGTACCCTCAGCCTGGACAATGTTGTTCCACCAGTATAAGACTGAATCCACAAATGAGTGGGTAGCAAACTTCACCTTCTGATCCTCGTGGCACTCGCTGATGTCAAGTACCGCTTCCATCTCTCTCACCCAATGTTGTGCAGCAGCAGCACTCCCATTTCCATCAAACATAGGGGGCCTACACCTTTGGAATGCTCCATAGCTGCATCCCTTCACAGTCTTAGGCACAACTTCCTCCTCATCATCACTGGAGACAACCATGTCAGCATCGGGTTGCTCCATATCCCCAGAACCTCCAACTTCACCTCCTCGTCGTGCAGTTCTCCTCTTCTCCTTCTCCTTCTTCTCATCCTCCCTCACAGCACGAATAACTTCGGTCACTACAAACGGCAGAATGGTCTGCATGACCTGGTGAACCTCCTCAACCACCGCCTCCTTCACTGAGGCTCTCAGATTGGCACTCTCATCAACGCCCTCGTGCTGACGAACCTCGGGATCTACAGGGGTCGTTTCAGCAGCCCTAACCCCTCTTCTTGTGGCACGTGTTCCAGCACCACGTCCAGCACGCAATCCACCTCGGGAAGCCTCAGAAGACCTAACGCCAGCCATCTAGAGCACTACAAGATTCAAACACCAACACTGTCAATCAAGGTAATAGCTCGAGTTATGTCAAGTATAGTAAGTCTCTAATCATAGTGGCCAGTTGTGTTTAGCCACTTACTTTACTCTCCATTCCCCAAGCATTTCTTATCCTGACTACATCAGTATCTAAATCTACACAAAGCACGCAAGCCACATAACATGTGCACATAATACCGCTAACATTAAATTACATAAAACCTTTACATGAAACTTTTACATAAAACTTTTACATAAAACTTTTACCTGTAGGCATGTAGCTACTAGGACTGGCATCCCTTTCCTTTTGTCCCATTCTCAATTTAAGATTAGGTTTTTAAAAATATTTACCCAATTCTCTTAAACTTTAGCTCTGATACCAACTTCTAAGGCCCCGTTCCCGGGACGCTTACAACTGGACCGTCATTGCATAAAATATTTAAAACATACATTACTTTTGCAACGGAATTTAAAAAATGTTCATTAGTAATTAAAAACATGTCATCACATTACATCATTGTTTCATTTCAAATATGACATTATAACAAAACGTGGATGCCAGTCTCAAAACGTCCCCAGTAGCTTATGCATCCATGCCTGCAACTCCTCAGCATCAACAAAATACCTGCCAACTATCATGCATACAAAAAGTTAGCAATGCTGAGTGAGTTCTAGTTTTATAAATAAAATACTTTACTTTCGTTAAATCATAACCTTCACAATCGTACGCGATCACACATCACACGTACACATTGATAATAATTATTATTATCTTCATCATCGTTCATTCATTCGTTCGTTATATCTCTTACCATTAATCAGATCCTGTCTCATACAATACCCCCGACTCATGTCCGAAGACTGATACTATGTCGGGGCCTGTAAACAAACCCCCGACTTATATCCGAAGACTGACACAGTACCGGGGTACGCGACAAGGATCCCGTCTATGTTTGCAACACCCCCGACTCATGTCCGAAGACTGATACTATGCCGGGGCCTGTAAACAAACCCCCGACTAATATGTCCGAAGACCGACACAGTACCGGGGCCAGCATCACGACATCATTCGGGTCAATCTCAAGGATTAGACCCCCAAACGAGTCATTATTGGACTCACTGTGTGCATCCTTCGGGTTAGCTAAACCGCACATAGTTGAGCTAACGACAACATGGTCGTGCATCTCCATTCAATTTGCTTGCAAGACTTTCATTCATTCGTTACGTTCCACTTTTCATTATCGTTATCTTTCACTTCGTTACATAATACTTTACGTATGCACATTCATACATCATACCATGTAAAGTCATAACATAATACATAACGTATTACATAACATAATACATATGTTTTGAAAACCGTTTAATGAAGAAAGATAACACATCACCCACACACACATATATCATAAACATCATCACATCATCATGCATACATCAAGCATACGCCATCACATCACAACGGGACCTATCTCAAACATCTACCTCTTAAAACCCCTTAAAAAATCCTCACATCACAACGGGACCTATCTCAAACATCTACCTCTTAAAACCCCTTAAAATATCCTAAGTCCAAAATGAGGCACATGGAACATTTCAGGCGCATGAGCATGAAAATTCTAAGTATAAAACAGTCTGGGTGCATTACAACTATGCAGGCGTATGAGCCCTGCTTAGGCGCATTACCACTATGCAGGCGCATGAGCCCTGCTCAGGCGCTTCAACACTTAGCCGCAGGAGCAATCTTGGGCGTATGGGCACTATTTGGGCGCATGACCAACACTTAGGCGCATCAGCACTTATTCTGTGCGCATGAACTACTGTTCAGGCGCATGTCCACTATTTGGGCGCATGAGGACACTTAGGTGCATGAGATAAGTTAGGTGCATGGGAACTTTTTGAAAATTTCTAAGCTGCCATAAACACCCAAAACCTTTCTAACACCATCCAAACACGGATCTAACATTCTAAGGCACTTAAAACATACTAACAAGAATTCTAACCACCAAAACAACATCAAAACTTAAATCACAGAACATCATTCGAACAAATTGTAGAAACATTCGGTTAACTCTTTAAAACGTTTATTCGGTATGCATAATAGCCCCAAGAAGTTGAAAATCAGTAAAAGAGGGTTCTAGAAACTCTCCTTGAACAGCCTTGAGCACTTCACTTCGAATCTGAAGCTCCACCATGATTTCAGCACTAAAAATCCCGAAAACAACCACTGAACACCAAGAACTTCGGTCAAGAAGCTGTGAATTCGGTTAAAACCGAACATATACTTAAGAAACTTACCTTTGCAGCTCCTTCTTCCTCTTTCTCTCTCTAAAACCAAGAGCTTTCTTCTTCTTCTTCTTCAACCAAGTGCAAAAAGAAGATTTTGCTTTTGAAGTGGGTGGCCATACCTTTAAATCCTTAAAATAATAAAGTTTTGTCCTTTTTACAACTTTAGCCCCTCCACTTTGTGTCCATATTCCTTTCTTTCTAGATACTTTCCTTTTTTCTTCTTTTAAATAAAATTTGGGGTGTTACAGACCAGGATCTCATCTCAACTCATATGCTACACCCTCGAGTCATGCTAAAAGCTGGTACTGTGTTGGGGTTCGTAAACAAACCCCCTACTCATGCTAAAAGTTGACACAACACCGGGGTACGTGACAAGGATCTTATCTTAACTCATATTCTACACCCCCGAGTTATGCTAAAAGCTGGTACTGTGTCGGGGTTCGTAAACAAACCCCCGACTCATGCAAAAAGCTAACACACCACCAGGATACGCGACAAGGATCTTATCTCAACTCATATGCTACACCCCCGACTCATGCTAAAAAGCTGGTACTGTGCCGGGGTTTATAAATAAACCCCCACTCATGCCGAAGCTGACACAGTACCGGGGTCAGCAACAAAGATCTCATCGTTCATTACTTCCATTTTCGTCATTCGTTATCTTTCACTTTCGTTACATAATACTTTACTTATGTACTCATACATATCACGCCACGTAAAGTCACATAATAACAATAGCCCACAAGCATATAACATCAACAGGCATATACCACCACAACATTCCAGAACTTAACATTACATTCTACCTCCCAAGATTTCAAAAAAATCCTAAGTCCCCAAAGAAATGAGGATGAACATAGGTCAATGCGGCTGAATGTTCAGCAAATGCGGACAAGCAAATGCGGATGAAAATCTCAGAAAATATTCTAAGTGTCTAAAGATGTGCGGATTAACCAAATGCGGATGAACAAGTGCAAATGCGGATAAGCAATACTAAATGTGGATGAGCTAAGTCTTAGGTGAATATACTTAACCAATGCGGCTGAAGTTCAGCAAATGCGGCTGAAGTTCAGCAAATGCGGATGAACTCCAACAAATATGGATGTACAAAAATGAATGCGGATGAACATTCAACAAATGCGGATAAACAAAATACTTATGCGAGTGAACAAGTCTAAATACAAATGATCATCCAACAAATGCGGATGATCGTTATCCACCTGCAATGCAACTTATGCCATTTTCAGTTCCCAATCATCATTCTAATATATCCTTAGCACAGATCTATCATGCTACACACTTAGAACATAATAAACATCATACACAACTTAGAAATCATCTAAAAACATACATCAACAGCACACAGACGTACATCATGTTGAAATTCATAGTTTGGTTTAGAAACCTTCTGTCCAGTATTCATAACAGCCCTAAACATGTAGAAAACCAGTGAAAAAGGGGATCTAGAACTCACCTTGAACAGCTTTCGAGTAGAACACCTCAAACCCGAGAGCCCACTTGAAGTTCCAGCACCTAAAACCCATGAAAACGAGCACTAAACACAAGAAACTCGGTCCAGAAGCTAAAACCAGACTAAAAACTGAGAAGAATTACCTTATAATCTCACCTTCAAGCAGATCTTCCTCCTTTTCTCTCTAGAAACCGATGGCAGCTTCTTCTTCTCTTATTACAGCCGAAAACAGATGTGGGGAAATGGGGGTGTGGGCGGCCATCCCCTGCTTTTTGTACCCACTTAAGGCAAGTTTGCCACTTGCACACTTTAACCCCCTTTACTTTTGAAAAATGTTATCTTTCCCCTTTTTCTCTTCTTTTCCTTTCCTTTTTTATAAATTTCTGGGTGTTACAAGTCCACCCCCCTTAAATGGGTTTCGTCCCCGAAAACTATCACTCCTTAGAGATTTGGGTAGTGCCATTTCATTTCTTCCTCTGATTCCCCAAGTGGCCTCCATTCCTTCAACGCAAAGACCATAGCCACCACTTTAGAGAAGTTTTGGATAATTACCCTGTAGTACTCACCAAACCCAAGAAACTACGAATCTCGGATTGCGTCTTTGGAGACTTCCATTGCATCACCACCTCAACCTTTGTTAGGTATACCATAACCCCTTCAGGATTAACCACATGACCCAAAAGCTGAACCTCGCATAACTAGAACGCACACTTATAGAACTTGGCGTACAGCTTCTCCCTTCGAAGTGTATCCAGCACTTCCTGGATGTGACCGACATGTTCTTCTTCTCTCTACGAAATAATCAGAACATCATCAATGAACACTTATCTAACATAGGTTGGCACACCCGATTCATCAGATCCATAAAGCAGCTAGCGCGTTGGTTAAACCAGAGGGCATCACAAGGAACTCGTAGTGTCCATAACACGTATGAAAAGCTGTTTTAGGAATATCCTACTCCTCCCCCTCAATTGATGATAACCAAATCAGAGATATATCCTCGAGAACCAACTGACACCTTGAAGCTGATCAAACAAGTCATCAATCCTCGGTAATGGATGCTGGTTCTTCACCGTCAACTTGTTCAACTCACGGTAGTCGATACACATCCTCATGCTACCGTCCTTCTTTTTCACAACAAGACCGGAGCACCCCACGAAGAGATGCTCTGTCGACTAATAACTCTTGAAGCTGAGTCATCAATTCCTTCATCTCGGAGGGAGCTAGATGATACGGCATCTTAGGAACAGGTTGGGGCATCAGATCGATCTGGAACTCGATCTCGCGGTCAGGTGGGACACCTGGTAGATGCTTCAGGAACACGTCTGGGAAGTCACATGTGACCGGTACATCCATCAATCGTGGTACTGACGCATCCACATCCTTCACGTAGGCTAGATAGGTACCACTTCCACATCTTGTACACTTCTCTGCCACAGCCATCCAAATTACTTTCGAGATCGTACTAACTCTATCGCCATAAATCGTCACCGAACTCCCATCGGGCATGGTCAATCGAATCATCTTCTTACGACACACAATGTTTGCCTCATGGGCTACTAGCCAATCTATCTCTAGGACTACATCAAATCCACCTAAGGGCATCACAAACAACCTAGCAGAGAACCTATGGTCTTGCAACTCTATGTCACAGTCTTCTACCATATCAGAAATCCTGGTTGACTTACCAATGGCAGTTTCTACATCGAAGGGCTCATCAATCTTCATACTCCTAGCGGGCAACTTATCACAGAAAGCAGCATAAATAAAACTCCTACTAGCACCAGAATAAAAAGTACAGAGGCACAAGTCTAGTTTACTAGGAATGTACCTGGCACCGCGTCGAAGTCCACCCTAGCCTCCTCCCAAGTCATAGCGAATGCCTTGGCCTTCGCCCTCTGCCCTCCTTCTCAGTCCCCTTCTTTTCCCCAGAGCTCTCAGCCCTCGACTTCTTGCAGTCCCTGCTCATGTGCCCAGTCTCGCCACAGTTGTAACATTTCACCACATGACAATCCCTTGCTCTACGGCCCTCTTTCCCACACTAAAAGCAAATGTTCGGTCCCACTTACACTCCCCCACATGGTCTCTCCTATACTTCTTGCATGCCTTCTCCCTCTCTGTTATCACCTTCTGATCATCCACTCTCATCTTCTTACCTCCAGCCACAAATCCACCACCATTATATCTCTTCTCATTCCCATTCCTATCATTGCCACACTTCTTCTTCTCATCCATCACTGCCACTGCCTCTCACTCGTCATACAGTCTCCCCGCCAGATCGACCACCGACCTGAATGTACCTGGCCGAGCGGCGATCAGATGTCTACGGATATCCGCTGGCAAACCCTGGATGTATCTCTTTATTTTTCGTGACACGGGTGTCACATGCTCTGGCACCAGCCTCGCCATCTCATTAAACTTAGTTGTGTACTGCTGGTGCGTCATAGTTCCCACCTCTAACTGTACGAACTCTCTCTCGATCTTGTTGAGCTCCCTATGAGGACAAAACTCCTCGATCACCAGCTCCTTCAGTTCATTCCACCTCATCCTTCCTATCGCCCTACTACCCTCGGCCTGGACAATGTTGTCCCACTAGCATAAGGCCGAATCCACAAACGAGTGGGTAGAGAACTTTACCTTCGGATCCTCTCGGCACTCACTGATATCAAGTACCACCTCCATCTCCCTCACCTATCGGTGAGCAGCAGCAGCACTCATATTCCCATCAAATGTTGGGGGCTTGCATCTCTGGAATGCCTAATAGTTGCACCCCTTTGTAGTTTCCTGTCATGCTTCCTCTTCCTCTTCATCACTGGAGATAACCATCTCAGTTTCTTGTTGCTCCTCTTCACCTGAACCTCTCTCCTCACGCCCTCTCCCAACAGTTTTCTTCCTCTCATCTTTCTCTTTCTTTTCATCCTCCCTCACAGTACGAATAACCTCGGTCACCACAGATTGCAGAATTGTCTGCATGACCTGATGAACTTCTTCTGCTACTGCCTCCTTCATTGAGGCCCTCAAATTAGCAATCTCATCCCCACCATCATGGTGATGATGTTCGAGCCCTTCAGGAGTCATTTCAGCAGTCTTAGCCTTGTTTCTTGTGACACGCAGCCCAGCACCAAGTCTACCACAACCTCCACCTCGTGAAGCCTCCGAAGATCTACCACCAGCCATCTCTAAGCACTATAAGATTCAAACACCAACACGGCCAGTCAAGGTAATAGCTCAGATTATGTCAAGTATAGTAAGTCCTTAATTACAGTGGCCAGTTGTGATTAGCCATTTACTTTACTCTTCATTCTCCAAGCATTTCCTATCCTGACTACATCAGTATCCAAATCTACAAAGAACACATAATCCACATAACACACGCACATAATTCCTTTTTCCATTAATTTACATAAAATGTTTACATGAAATATTTACCTGCAGGCATGTAGCTACTAGGATTGGCATCCCTTCCCCTTTCTTGTCTCATTCTCAGTTTAAGTTTAGGTTTTTTTTTTGAAAATATTTTACCCAATTCTCTTAAACTTTGGCTCTGATACCAACTTGTAAGGCCCCGTTCCCGGGACGCTTACGGTCGATCAATCATTGCATAAAACATTTAAAACACATCATTTGCAGCGGAATTAAAACTTTTCATCGATAATTAAAAATGCGTCAATACATCATATCCTTAATTTATATCACAAAAATTGTATTAATACAATATTATCTCAAAATGTGGATGCCAGACTCAAAACATTCCTAGTAGCTTATGCATCCATGCTTGCACCTCCTCAGCATCAAACGGTAACCTGCCAACTATTATGCATACAAAAAGTCAGTGACACTGAGTGAGTTCTAGTTTTCATAATAGAATACTTTACATTACATTAAAACATATCCTTTACTTTCGTTCATGATCACACATCATACGTACATCTAGATAATAATTATTATCTTCATCATTGTTCATCATCATTCGTCTCTCACTTCTTTATGGACCCTGCCTCATGCTAGACCCCCGACTCATGCTAAAAGCTGATACTGTGCTGGGGTTCGTAAAAAACCCCCGACTCATGCTAAAAAGCTGACACAACACTGGGGTACACGACCAGGATCTCATCTCAACTCATATGCTACACCCCCGACTCATGCTAAAAGCTGGTACTGTGCCGGGTTTTCGTAAACAAACCCCCGACTCATGCTAAAAGCTAAAACAACATCGGGGTACGTGAAAATGATCTTATCTTAACTCATATTCTACACCCCTGACTCATGCTAAAAGCTAGTACTGTGCCGGGGTTTGTAAACAAACCCCCGACTCATGCTAAAAGCTGACACACCACTAGGGTACGCGACAAGGATCTTATGATGTGTGATGAACATAGGCCAATATAACATCAACAGGCATATACCACCATAACATTCTAGAACTTAACACTACATTCTACCTCCGAAGATTTTAGAAAAATCCTAAGTCGCCAAAGAAATGCGGATGAACATAGGACAACGCGGTTGAATGTTTAGCAAATGTGGACAAGCAAATGTGGATGAAAATCTCAGAAAATATTCTAAGTGTCTAAAGATGTGAGGATGAACCAAATGTGGATGAACAAGTTCAAATGCGGATGAACAAGTCCAAATGCGGATAAGCAATACTAAATGCGGATGAGCTAAGTCTTAGGTGAATGAACTTAACCAATGTGGTTGAAGTTCAGCAAATGCAGATGAACTCCAACAAATGCGGATGTACAAAAACGAGTGCGGATGAACATTCAAAAAATGCGGATGAACAAAAGACTTATGCGAGTGAACAAGTCTAAATGCGGATGATCATCAAACAAATGCGGATTATCATTATCCACCTACAATGCAACTTATGCCATTTCCAGTTCCCAATTATCATTTTAATATATCCTTAGCACAGATCTATCATGCTACACACTTAGAACATACTAAACATCATACACAACTTAGAAATCATCTAAAAACATACATCAACAGCACACAGACATACACCATGTTGAAATTCATAGTTTGGTTTAGAAACCTTCTGTCCAGTATGCATAACAGCCCCAAACACGTAGAAAACCAGTGAAAGAGGGGATCTAGAACTCACCTTGAACAGCTTTCGAGTAGAACACCTCAAACCCGAGAGCCCACTTGAAGTTCTAGCACCTAAAACCCAAGAAAACGAGCACTAAACACCAGAAACTCGGTCCAGAAGCTGAAACCTGACTGAAACCGAGAAGAATTACCTTAAAATCTCACCTTCAAGCAAATCTTCCTCCTTCTCTCTCTAGAAACCGATGGCAGCTTCTTCTTCTCTTCTTGTAGCCGAAAGCAGATGTGGGGAAATAGGGGTGTGGGCGGCCATCCCCTGCTTTTTGAACCCACTAGAGGTAAGTTTGCCACCTGCACACTTTAACCCCCTTTACTTTTGAAAAATGTTATCTTTCCCCTTTTTCTCTTCTTTTCCTTTCCTTTTTTATAAATTTCCGGGTGTTACAAAAGTGTATATCCGCTGTGTATGTTATGTTTGCTTGTCCGCTTTGGACCAAAGTGTATGTTGTCTTTGAATGATTTTATGACAGATGGTGTTAATAGTGTTACCATACAATGTCCGTTGTGTGTTTTGAAGATGTTTGATTTGTTATAAGCAGTGGAATGATGTTGTTTGTCAGCTATGAGTGATTGTAATCATCCGCTGTGCGTAGAATGATGTTCTCCTTCTGCAACTCATCCGCTGAAGGTGTGTTTACATGTCAGTTGTGAGTGTTAACACATCAGCTGTGGATGTGTTTGTTCATCAACTGTGGATGTGTTTGTTCATCAGCTGTGGATGTGTTTGTTCATCAGCTATGGATGTGTTTGTTCATCAGCTATGAACACTTAAATAAATGGATGTTTGTCAGCTGTGGACTTAGTGTATCAGCTGTGGATGTAACTCATTAGCTGTGGAATTAGAACATTTAGTCAAAAATCAAATTCAAGTGCAATTTGTGTATTCTTTGTAAACTTTGATTATTAATGAAAATTCAATTTCAAATACATGACTTGTTGTTTCAATGATTGTTGAATGATTCTTGAATGATTGTATGATGAACAAACGAACCAAAATCTAAATTAAATCATAGATTTGGTTGATTTTGAGATTTCAAAGTAGTTTGACTTTGAAGAAGTCAAATTTCATGTTCATGAATGAACAAACTTTTGATTCTTGGGTTTTTGATGGAATTTGATAAAATCAAAAGTTATAATAGCTGTAGATGAGTCATTCTAAGCTAAAACAACAACCAATTTCATATAATCATCACCTAAACTCGGATTTAGATGATGAACACATGAAGAACACAACGAAGAACAAAAACCCAAATATGAGAATCAATGTTCAAAAATGTATGATTTGGATGTTGAAAATGATAAATGAACCTTAGATTTGATGTTTCTAAGCTAAAACCACTATCAATTTCAGCTAAACAACATCAGATTCATGATTTTGATGATTTTTCCTCAAGAACAATGAATTTTTCTCAAAAACACAAAATTTTCAAAAATCTTCAAATTCAAGAGTTGTGGTTGTCAATTGATATGAAACTTTGCAGATATGTTAGTTATCACAAACAAAAGCTATTAGAAGCTTAAATTCACTCAAACAACAACAAAATCAAAATTTCATGTTCATGAGTATTTGAAGACTTGAAGAACAAGTTTGCTTAAATCTTCAAATTAATTGCTCAAATGAACTTCAATTGATGTGAAAACTTGCAGATCTTCATGAAATAACAAATCTAAGCTAATGGTAATTTGATTTCATAAAAAACAACAACAATTTACAGATCAAACTTATGGTTCAAATTTTGAGAAAAAATTAAAGAACAAGGAGCCAAGACTCTGATACCAACTGTTGAAATCGATAATCGTAGGATCGAATATTGCAATCGTAATGTTGCCGTTTATCAGATCTGTGATGCGGAATCTCACAGACCCGTGATGATTTCAAGTGAAGATCTATACAAGATTTAGTGTATGATGATGAATGAATGATGAACAATCAAGAACATATTTCATTCATTCATATGGATGATGATGCTTGGAGATTACAAAGAAAGTTTGTAAGAAAATTCTCTCTTACACACACTCAACCTCATTGTTTCTTTCACTAGACTAATTTTCTCTTGTTTGTTATTGTTAGTGCTTACAATGCTTAGAGTATAAAATGACTACACTTAGTCTATTTATATTCTTTACATAAATGAACAAAATTATATTTAAACCCTAATGATTACATAAATATTCTTCTAAGTATGATAAATTCTCTGTTGCTGATGCGTGACTGTCGAGTGTTGACGTCATTCGGGACGTCCGCTGATGTTGACTGTTGCCTTTGACCACGGTTGGCCAAATGACCAAGTTTGACTTTGGTCAATTTTCTTTGTTTTGATCATATTTTCAGCATAGCTTCAGTGTGTCGGTTTTGGTAATTATCATGAGATTTGGCACTTAGGTTTTGGTAAGTATCATCTTCAAATAGTTCAATAATAAAGTATTAACATGGGAACAAATAGTAGTAAGAATGTGTGAAACAAATAAAAAATATAGTACGGACATGTTCTCATACTTAGAAACCACACGGACCAATAGCTCTAGGAATTGGTAAAGTAAAAAGGCACAAAACTCTATAGAAATAAACAATTTAAAAGCATTAGGAGATAATACCTATAATTTTACATCAGAAATAAGGACCCTTATACAAGGTGTTGATCCTGCTAAAAATAATATCTTAATACAAGACACAACCATCAGGAATCTAGAACAATTAGGTATAGCTGACATAAAATATATAAATGAATTTACATTAGATTTTATAAGGTTATTGTCACAAATTGGGAAAGCAATGGATGACAATCTATGCAATAAATATTCATAAAATTACCAGGAGATCTAGGAAAAAGTATACGTGAATCATGGAAAACAACATACGGAGAACAACATAATCTAGGAATAGGACCAAGAATAACATATACATTTGGTATACTAGAAGACAAATGTAAATAAGTAGCTCTACAAGAACAGTTAAAAAGAAATGCATATGCCTTTTGTAAAATGGCTATTTACACACCTCAAGTGAGAACACGTCCATACTTAGAAAGAAGAACATAAGAAAAAGCACTACGTACAATAAAAATATTAGGACAAAATACAATAAAAACAAATATGTTAGAAAGCTCCAAATCAGAAAATGTAAATGTTGCGTATGTGGAGATGAAAGACATTTAGATAATAAATGCTCTAATAAAAATAAAAACATTGAAAAGGCTAGTCCAGTAGAACAACTAAATGATTATGAAATAGAAACTATTAAAACAGATGATTAAGATAATGAATCTATTTATAGTATATATAGTGAAGATAAAAAATCAATTGCTAAAGTAACATATACATACATGAATACCGAAGTGTGTAACCATAATTGGATACATAAAAGAGGTAATAATTATATAAAATATTATAATTGTGGATATTACCCTAGTATAGAAAAAAAGTTACAATGTGACATGTTTCAAAGAAATATATTGTATTTATATTAAAATAGAATATAATATAGAAATAGGTAATACATCAAACTCAGGAACAATAAATATATAAACTCATATTTAAATATCTAAAAATTAAAAAAATAGAATTAGAAGTAGAATTAAATACTTTAAAATTAAAAAATTTAGACATTAAAGTAAATAAAATAGAAATAATAATAAAAGAAAGAATACAGGTAATAGAAGAAATGAGTCAAATGTCAACGGAACCAAACAAAGAACAAGTATATATACAAACACAAGGATAATGAATATGATCAATGTGCAATATTGTTTGTGGTTAGATAACAATAAATTCATAGACCTTACAGCATTAGTAGATACCAGAGCTACTAATAGTTTAATATCTTACAAACACGATAATGAATATGATCAATGTGCAATATTGTTTGTGGTTTGATAACAATAAATTCATTGACCTTACAGCATTAGTAGATACCAGAGCTACTAAGAGTTTAATATCTTACAGCTTAGCCCCTGAACAATACTATAAAAATTACCATACAACTTAGTTAGTAAGATAGTTGAAGATAGGTTAATTTCCATAACACATTACTAGATCCTGTAGGTATACAATTCTGAGACTTTTTAAAAAATTATAGTATAAAATATGATATAACACAGATAAATATAAACCTACAATATGTTAAATCAAAAGATTTTATGATTGGCCTAAACTTTCTATTAGGATTAAATAGTGCTATTATGATAACAAAAAATTTCATCACTTTTAGTAAACACATATATATTTCCTACAATAAGATACAATAATAAATCAGAAATTGCACAAAAATATGGTGGACAAGGAAATTTAGAATTTTTAAAACAATAAAAAAGAAATAATTTGCTAGAAAATGAAAGTATAAAACTTTTAACAGAACTTTTAAATCATAAAATAGAAAAAGGAAGAGATGTTACAAAAAGTATTAATCATCCTATAATATTACATTTAGAAAAAATAGGACTTATAGGAGAAGACATTACAAAATCACAAATAGAATATATATGTAAGTTTGAGCTAAAAAACCCTCATATTACAATCAGAACATTTAATGTAGAACATAGTCCACTAGATAAAGAAGAATTTAGAGACTAAATTCCTGAAATGATAGGTTAATGATTAATTAAAAAATCAAATAGTTCTCATAGATCTTCAGCATTTATAGGTAGAAATCATAGTGTGATAAAAGAGGAAAGGCTAGAATAGTATACAATTATAAATAATTAAATAACAACACAATAGATGATGGATATAATATTCCAAATAAAGATAGTCTACTAAACCTAATACAAAAGAAAAAGATCTTCTTAAAGTTTGATTTAAAATCAGAATATAATCAGTTAAAACTAGAAGAAAGCTTTAGACAATGGATAGCATTTACATATTCCGAAGGACAGTTTGAATGGAATGTTCTTAGCTTTGGGTTAAAAATGCTCCTTATATGTTTCAAAGGTTTATGGATAGTATATTTTAGAAATACAAATTTTTTTAAGTATATCTTGATGATATATTAGTAGCAAGTAAAACAGTTCAAGAACATCAACAGCATTTACAGCAAATATTTGAAAAAATTAAAAGGAACGGTATAGTAGTTTCCAAACAAAAAACGGAATGATTTAAAAGAAAAATATTATTTCTTGGTTTAGAAATAGGAGATGGAAAAACAAAATTACATTCACATATTTTTACAAAAATATTAGATTTTCAAGAAAATTTTGAAAACTTAAAACAAATACAAGCATTTTTAGGATTAGTAAATTACGTAAAAAAATTTATCCCAAACTTGTAAAAGTTAGTAAGGCCATAATATAGTAAAACAACAAAAAATGGACAAATATATTTTAACATGAAAGATATAAAGTTAGTAAAGAAATAAAAAATGCAGTAAGAAATATTAAACCATTGGAGTTATCATTAGCCACAGACTATATAGTTATTGAAACAGATGGATGCAAAGAAGGATGGGTTGCAGTTCTCCTCTGCAAACCAAACAAATATAACCATAGAGAGAAAGAAAAAATTTGTGCTTATGATAGTGAAAACTTCCAAAATAAGACAAATTGGGAAAACATCGATTTTGAAATTCAAGCATTGATTTATGCTTTAGAAATATTTAGAATTTTTTTACATAAAGTATTTACAGTTAGAACTTGCTGCGAGATCATTGTAAAGTTTATAAAAAATGATCAAAGTAAAAAGGTAAGCAGACTCGATGGGTTAACTTACAAAATAATACTCAAGGAAGTGGATATATTATAAATTTTAAACATATTAAAGAGTAAATCAATGGGATAGTGGATACGTTGTCTCGAAACATTAATAAACTTTTGTTTTAGATGGACAAAAAGAAAGATAAAGGAAAAGATAAGCTTATACAGCCTACACAGCCTTTTCCAATAAGTATATCATCTGAAGAAGAGAAAACAGAAAAGCTTATGAGTTAGTCAATAAGGACATCAAAAACACAAAGTTTTAGATAGTTTCCTTCCTCAATTATTGATTTCAACAATACTACACAATTCTACAATCCAAGTCAATCAAAGACTACAGATGTTCGACCTCGGAAAAATAAACAATTTACACAAAGGACAAATACACAGAACACACAAATTTCGATCATTACATTTGGTAGCTACGGTTTACAAAAGTGTAATGATCTGAATACAAAGTTCCGACCAATTATTAAATTGATGTGAATTAAAAAACAACAGTGTTGTAACACCCGGAAACTTCAAAAAGAAAGATAAAGGAGTAAATGGGTTATTATTCTAAAAAGCAAGGGGTAAAAGTGTACAAGGGCCAAACCAGCCCATAATGGGGTTTAAAAAGGGGATGGCCGCCCATACCCTCTTCCCATGCACTGAAACTTACGACTAGTGAGAGAAAGAAGCTTCCATCTAGTTCTAGAGAGAGAAAGTGAAAAGTTCTTCAAGAAGGTAAGATTTTAAGGTGTTTTTTCTTAGATCTTGTCAGGTTTAAGCTTCTATATGGGTTTCTATGGGTTTCTATGTGTTAAGTTTGAATGTTTATGTGTGTTTCGATTTTAGAACTCCAGGTTTGCTCTCAGGTTGAAGTGAATTGCTTGAAAGCTGGTTAAGGTGAGTTCTAGATCCCCTCTTTTACATGTTTTCCACTTGTTTGGGGCTGATATGTGTATCAAGCGATGTTTCTTAGCAAAATTATGTTTTCTATAGTTAAAAATGACTTTTATGAAAATATGTGTGGTATTAAAGATTGCTATGATGTTAATAGTTGTTTATGATGTTCTAAGTGTGAATCTGGTAGATCTAGGCTAAGTTTAGGCTCTAAGATGTCGTATGGAGCTAGAATTCACATAGGCAGAACATAAGTGTTAAAAAAATTGTCCGCTGTTGGCTTGGACGTCCGCTGTGGACACTTAGGAAGGTTTTCATGCATATCCATTGTGGACACTTAAATATTCATGCATGTCTGTTGTGGACACTTAAATATTCATGCATGTCCGCTGTGGACATTTACATATTCATGCATGTCTGTTGTGGGCACTTAAGTATTAAAGTCATCCGCTATGAACCTTAGTCATCTGTTGTGGACATTGACTGTCCGCTGTGGACTCTTAAGTGTTTAATTCATCCACTGTGGACTTTAGTCGTCCGTTGTGGACTTTGGTCGTCCGCTGTGGACTTTGGTTACCTAATGAATGTTACCCCTAGGCCCTTATGATGAATGAAAAGCCTTGCAAGCAAAATAAATAGAGGTGCACGACCATGTTGTCATTAGCTCAACTGATATGTGGCTGTTTCAGCCCATGAGGATGCACTTCTGGGGTCTAATCCTTGTAATCGACCAATGAATGAATAAATGGGACCTGTATTCATGAGTAGGCTTCATGCCTAGCAGTGTGGGTCAACTACCAGGGGTTAGCTACCATGATAAACGTGTATCGGCAGGGATTCGGCATTTTTTGCCAACCGTATGATGTAGGCTCTAGCTTTGTGCTATCCTAGTTAATGAAAGAGAAAGATAATAAAAGAAAGAAAGATAATGAATGTCTTAATGAACATTATCAGTCAATTTGGCTATTATATATAATGATGGGTGATCATTAAAGGAAGCATTCAAAAATGTATATTTTCATATATTAACAAAATTTAGAACTCACTCAGTAACACTGACTTTTTATATGCATATAAGTTAGTAGGTAATGAGATTACTGGGGATGGCACGAAGATGGATGTACTTGGCAAATAAAGACTGGCATCCATGCTTATGCAAAACAATATTTTTGTCTTGTAATACAACTAAATGTTAAATTTTGAACCTAGTAACAATGATGTATTTCTTGGCAAAAATTATTATTAATGCAAATGGAATGGATGTGTTAAATTATTCCACTGTGACGTCTTCATATTTCTATGTATTTTAATATGCTTTGTGCTATGAATGACCAACTGCGGGTTTTCCCGGGATTGGGGCCTTACAAGTGTGTGCTAGATAATCTCTGGCACATCCAAACTCTGCCTCAAGCTTCAACTTTCAAAGTACAAGTTTTAAATGCTTTAAATATTTATTTCTATGAACAAAGAACAAAAACACCTAAAAAACAAAGGCTCAAGTTTACCCATTATGTTATTTTTTATGGTACCAAAATTGGCATTTTTAATAAATAGGAAACAGTGGCTAAATATATTTAGTGTCCCAAGCCAATCTATATAGGCTTTACAAATTTTTCACAAACCTTAGAAACAGCGAGAGAACATTTGGGATAAATAGTTTTTACATTGAACCCGAAGAGGTTCAAACATTTTCAGAAATAGCCAAGCTGATCTTGAAAAACTAATTAAAGCACAAGAAGAGTTGATTGCAAAGTTACAAGAGCAACTTCTAAAACAAGGAAAAATACACATTTTATACAAGAGAGATAGTCTTTTAAAACAAAATATAGAAATGCTCGAATAAAAAATAGACAGTTATTACAAAAGCTCGAGCAAAAAGAAAGAAATGATACAGTTTTAAACAGGAGTTATGACATGTTTAAAATAAGCATTCTTGATACACCTTGGAGACATTGTTTAAAACCGGTCATTGGTCGTTTCTTAGAATTTAAACAAATCGCCTCGCAGAACATTTGTACATAATCTCCTTTAATTCTATACAAATTACAGCAAAAACTAGTTGACCTAGCCTTTGGGGAAACATTAAATTTAAGGTTACGAGTTGTTGAAAGAACATATAATAAGGGAAATGGAACATGCCTTATCCTTCTACAAGTATTTCCTCCTACACGAGTATTATCTGAAGATGACATAGTTCAATTTTACCATCATGGTATGATTGATTATATAGAATTCAGATTAAACAGCAAAACAGAGCGTCTCCTTAACTGATTGGGTGAAAATTTGTAATGACAATAGGAAACACTGCTACACATATATTTCCTCCTAATATAGGTTGCAATATTTTTTCTTCGTTCCCCCATGCCGATTCCTACACTAACAGACCTTCACGCAAAAGAATCTTTATTGACCACCAAGCTACTACGAGTGATAATTTAGAAAAATTAGCAGTTACTATAGACATAAAATTTTCCAACAAGCCCAGGTTAGATAGGTCCCATATAAATACAGATATTATGCCCGATGTTCCTCCAAAATTACAAACCGACACTTTAGAAAAGGTTATTAAAAAACATTAGCAAACCCTAGATCTATCAAATATTTTCATTGGAAACAATTTAGACTTCTTGCTGAAAGGCATTATATACAGATATAGGCTAAACAGAATTGGAGTATATTTCTCCTATTTGTAGGGGAAAGTGATCTCCTTGAATTAAAGCATATTATAAACATAGCAGATTCTGATAAAGAAGAGGATAATGATCCAGGTACAATGTTTCCATAGACAGCACTAATAGGGATTTTAAAAAAATAGCAAATAAACTCACATGGAAGACAGCCCCTAGTGGAATCAATAGAAGCCAGGTATTCATCCACTCAAAAACATGGAAGGCATCTCCTATTGGAATCAATGATTCAAAGACAAACGCTCCTAAAATGGAAGGCAACCCCTAGTAAATAATGTAGTTTGTCATTTTATTAACTTTCATTTGTAGCCATTGTTTTTTTCTTTTTGAATATAGAATAGTGATTGTATCTACCCTATAAATAGAGGGCATTCTCTTCATTGTAACACACACCAAGAGAACTCAATAAAAAATCTCTGCATTCATACTATCTCATGGCACACTAAATCCCTTCCGATACTCCTTAGCGTTAGCCTTAAGTTCTTAGTTTCATCCCTCGTTCTTCATATTATACTTCACTTATCTTGTGTTACAAAAAAAGTCTTTTTTACCTTTCTTCACCTTTGACATTGTATATTGGGTGAAGATTCTTTTATTAGCATATTATTGTATGTCCTACTCTTACCTTTTCTGTTTTACTTTTTACTATTACTTCTTACCGTTACTTTTTATTTTTAACTTTTACATGTTGTAATTACTTTTATTACTTTTCTTATTGATATATATATATATATATATATATATATATATATATATATATATATATATATATATATTATATAGGGAATTATTCAGATAAGAACCCTTAGTATTTGTGAAAACCCATTAACCTTATTTGATCCATTGATTTATTTTGGAAGAAATTAGATCATGCCATGTTTCTATTTTATTTTTTTAGTTGAAAAGGGCAATCTGGTCATTTAATCAATCCAAGAAAATTTTGGTTGAATATAATGGTGACAAGTGTCACTACCTAACTTTCTCTTTCCTTTCATATATATTTCTTTGTTATAAAAATAACTTTACACCCTGTTTTTTTATACATTCATAACTTTTTATACCATATTGTTTTATTTATAAACTTTACATCATTAAACTCATATCATTTTCTCTTTAATTCTCATACATCTTGATATTTTTTATGATTTAGTTTGGATGGCTTAGTTACATCATTGTAACTAAGGGGCTGTTTGGCAATTTTTGAATGATTAAGTGCTGAACCAATAAGAGGTCGATTAGGTGCTGAACCATTAAAAGATCTGAACCATTAAGAGCTAGTATATCATTTAACTATTCAACACAAATGTCTGACCAATTCAGATAAGAGGTCTTAACTATTCAGTATTAGTATAATGCTTAACCATTTAGAGGCAAATGTCTGAACCATTCTGACATTTGGTCATGAAACAAACAGTCTGAACCATTCAAACATCTGAACCATTAAGAGGCTAAAACAAACAGCCCTTTACATTTGCAACATCTAAAAAAGCATTTTAGAACATCTAAAACAACTTGTGACACCACAATAATGAAACTACACCACTATAATCAAACTAAAATAACAAAACATATTGTACTGTAATTACACCACTATAAATAACACTTTCACTGTAATTGCATTACACCTAATTAAAAACTATAAGTTGTAGCAAAAATGAGTTTTTTATTGTATTACATAAATGTAAAAAGTGTTACATATGATGCAACATGGGTAGTGCATTGATGTAATGAGGTATTAACTAATTTGATGTTACGTTAATGTAAACAAGTGTAACACTAATGTAAGAAGGTGCAACGCAAATGTAAGGTGTAACACCAACTACATATTTAAACTACTCTTGTGCAACACACAACACCAAACATGAAATATTAAAAATATGCATAATGCATCAAAGTACCCATATCTTAAAATAACAAAAAAATGAAGGAAAGATATATGCCATATCATAACCCAAAATCAAATAAACAATAAATATGTCACTAATTAACCTAAGCTTATGTGGGACTTGTGTTCTATTTATAATGAAAACAACAATAGAAAACAATGGAAAATACTTGAACTGGACACTGCATATACAAACCATTATTCATATTACTATTAATTGTCATTATTCAAACCATTATACATATTAATCACCATGTGCATATGTAACACCCAGAAAATTTAGCCAAAAAAAAAGAAGAAGAGAGAGAGAGAAGAAAAGAAAAGGGAGAAAAAGAGTTTTACTTAAAAGCAAGGGGTAAAAGTGTGCAAGACGAAAACTTGCCTATTATGGGATTCAAAAAGGAGTATGGCTGCCCACAACTCCTTTTTCACGCCCACACTTCGGCTGAAAAGGAAGAAAGAAGCTGCAATCGGTTTCTAGAGAGAGAAAGAAGAAGATCTTCAAGAAGTGAAGTTTCTTAGAGTTTTTTCTGGTTTTTAGTGGGTTTGAACTTCTGGACCGATCCTTATATTTTTCTTTGTGTTTGGCAGCTTGTTTTTGTGTGTTTTAGTACTAGATCTCCAGGTAGCTTTCGGGTTTAAAGAGTTTTCACTCAAAAGTTGTTAAAGGTGAGTTCTAGATCCCCTTTTTTGCATGTTTCTGCTTGTTTGGGGCTGGTATGCATATTAAACTATGGCTTTCTACTCAAACTATGTATTTCCATGTATATGCAACTGAATTATGATGTATGTGTGTTTGTGTGACTGCTGTGATGTTGGGTTGATGTATAGTATGTTTTAAGTGTGTAGCATGTTAGATCTATGCTAAGTATAAGTTAGGATGTTGTTTGGGAACTGGAAAATACTCATGATGCATTACAGGTGATATTATAGTGTCTGCTGTGGACACTTAAAATTTGCATGGTGTCGCTGTGGACTTGGTACGTCCGCTATGGACACTTAGAAATATTTTGCATGTGTCCGCTGTGGACATGGTACGTCCGCTGTGGAAACTTATAAATATCATGCATGTGTCTACTGTGGACCTTACACGTCCGCTGTGGACACTTAGAAAATCATGCATGTGTCCGCTGTGGACTTTACACGTCCGCTGTGGACACTTAGGCAGATTTTGCATTCTGTCCGCTATGGACTTTACACGTTTGCTATGAACACTTAGAATTTTATGATTGTCCGCTGTAGATTTGTTCATTCATTGTGGACTTTGTTCATCTGCTGTGAACACTTAGTAAATTTAAGAACTGTCCGTTGTGAACTTTATTCATCCCTGTGGACACTTAGAATATTTTGTCACGCGCTGTGGATTTTAAGTTGGCTGCTGTGGACCTGGTAGTCGCTATGGAAAATATTTTTAAGCTGTCCGCTGTGGATATGTTCATGCGCTATGAACACTTAGAAATTTTCTAAAATTTGGGGATAGAATTTAAATGTTAAGTGCTTTTGTATAAGAAAGATTTATGCTTGTTTAATGTTTCTAATGTTATTTCATGTTAAGTGATTATAAGGTAATGAACATCTTAAAAGTATTATTCATAAATAAGTGGACACAAAGAAATGAAAGAAAGACAGTGTAACCTAATGAACGTACCCCCGGGCCCTTATGATGAATGAAAAGCCTTGCAAGCACAATGAATAGAGGTGCACGACCTTGTTGTTTAGCTCAACAGATGCGCAGCTGTTTCAGCCCATGAGGATGCATATATGGGGTCTAATCCTTATGATTGACCAATGTATGATGAATGGTACCCGTATTCATGAGCAGGCTTCATGCTTAGCAGTGTGGGTCAATGTCGATGGGTTAGCTACCATGATAAACGTTTGCCGATAGGGGTTCGGCATCGTTGCCAACCAACAATGTAGGCGCTTGCTTTGTGCAATCCCAGTTAATGAAAGAGAAAGATAATAAAGGAAAGAAAGATATTGAACCTCTTAAAGAATGATTATGTATAATAATGAATGATCACCGAGTGAAGTTTATAAAAAGTATATTTTCTATATTATCAAACTAGAACTTACTCAGCAACGCCGACTTTTTATATGCATATCAGTTGGCAGGTAATGGTGTTGCTGGGGATGGCACGAGGTTGAAGCTACCTGGAAAATAAAGACTAGCATCCATGACATGCTAAAAAGTTATTTCTGTTTTGAAATGCAACTAGATCTTCTTTTGTAAATAGAAAGCAACGATGTATTCTTGGCAAAAGTAATGGTTAATGCATGCTATGGTTTTTATTAAATTATTCTGCTGCAACATTTTCTTATTTAATGAATCTAGATGTTTTTAATATGAATAATGCTATGAATGACCAACTGTGGGGCTTTCAGGATCGGGGCCTTACAAGTTGGTATCAGAGCCAAAGTTTAGGAAAATTGGGTAAAATATTTTCAAAAACCAAAACTTAAACTACAAATGGGACCAAAATGGAGGGATGCCAGCCCAAGTAGCTACGTGCCATCAGGTGATTTTCTTAAAGTTAACCAGTATTATGTACGTGTGCTATTTGATTTATGTGCTTAGTAGATTTGGATGCTGATGTAGTCAGGCTAGGAAATGCTTGGGAAATGAAGAGTAAAGTAAATGGCTAATCATAACTGGCCAATGTAATTAGAGACTTACTATACTTGACATAATGTAAGCTATTACCTTGAATTGCCTTGTTGGTGTTTGAATCTTATAGGGTGTAGATCGTTATGGCGGGAAGAAAATCTGGGAAGGCAACCCGAGGTGGTGCTTGTGGCGGGCGTACTACTGGGCCACGTGTCACCAGGAGCAAAGCTAAGGCTCCCGAGACGGTTCACGAGGACATAGATCTCCATAGCCACCAAAAGGGTGAAGGATCAGCCACCCTCAAATCCATGGTAAAGGAAGCTATTGCTGATGAGGTCTACAACGTCATGCAGAATATGTTGCCTTGGTGGTGACTGAGGTGTTAAGGGCAGTAAAGGATGGGGAAAGAACTGAGGATACGGGGAAGAAAGAGTCGAGGAAATCAAGAAAGTCCACTAAAAGGACTGAGGAAGTTGAAGAGGAGCCATCTAGCCCAAAGGTGGTAATTCATGGTGATGATAGTGAGTAGGAGAAGGAGACTGCTAAGGGGTGCAGCTACGGGGCATTCCAAAGATGCAAACCCCAACCTTTGATGGTAATGGCAATGCTACTGCTGCTGTGACATCAGGTAATTTTCCATTACCAAACTCCGTTAGTTCGTTAAGTATTGCATACACGTGTCGTGAGCACACACTAGTTGTCGTTGAACGTTGGTGTAATAATAATTAATAATGATAAACTGATAATAACTTAGTTAATGATGTGATTATTAAGTTTTGCTTATGTGTTTACGTGATTTAAATATTAATTGTGAATTTTTATCGCGTAATGTGGAAACGTGTGTATTTATTTCGTGTATCTTGTGACTAGTGAAATAATTTATAGAATTATTATCGTTGATTAATAATGTTTGTATTATTAAGTTAAAAACCATTTAAAAAGTATTTAAAAGCCTAGTTTTTATAAAATACAAATTATGAGGGTTTAAAGGGTAAATAACACAAGTTAATTAAACAAAAAAAATTAAAACCCTAGCCTCCTAACCATTGTTTGGCCACGACTTCACCTTCAAACACACACACACTTCAGTTTTCATCAAGAACAAGCAATTCCATTCAATTTTGGACCGATTTCAAGCATCATAACAAGTTAGAATCATCAAATACAAGCCAATACACGTATAAAGGTTAGATTTTTACATGTTTTTCAAGGTTTTGACTTTGTCCGAAAGTTCTATTCGAATTATGCAATTGAAGGTTGATTATTGATTGTTGATGATGTTATGATGTTAGTTAGGTTAGATTGATGCTAGTTTACGTCGATTATGCAAGAAAGCTATGATTTTGATGCGTTGTTCATAGGTTACTTATAATAGTAACTTTATTTGCATGAATGCTATGATTTGATGATGAATTGATGTTATAATGTGTTTATGATGATAATTGGGTGTTAGATTGATGATATTGATGCTAGAAACCTAAGAACGAATGTTGTAGTTCATAGGTTACCAAAAGTAGAAACTTTTGTTCATGAGGATTGATAAATTATGATGATTGGATGTTGTTGATCTTGTCTAGATGTTAACATGAGCTTGAAATGGTATATTGTTAATGAATTCATGAATGTATTGAGTGTTTTGATAGATTTTGGGATGTACTTTCCCAAAAGGGAAACTTTATTTGCACAAAATCTTGAATATGATGATTTGAGCATGTTTAGGACATTAGGATCATGCTAGCACGTTCATGGATGATTTCTAAAGTGTTAGAATGTGTTGTTGGGTTGTATGACTGCTAAATTGGTTAGTTGACAGGTTTGGTCTGTTTGTGGGATTTCATGGTAATGGGTCATATGGGTTATGATAGGATTATTGTTTGGTGGTAGTTGATCATGGTTGAATATCTTGGTTGATGCGAATTCTGTTAAATAATATGTTGATGGTCATCATACACGCGTCCAAATCTGAGGCCCCTACTTAGTAGGATTGGCAGGGTTTAGGGTGTGAAGTCGTGAGTGGCTTCACATGGCAGTTGTGCATGATTTGATTATGTGTATGATCATTAGTTATGGCATAGTTATGTTGAGCATGATGATTATTTGAGATTCGCATGACTTGTATGAAAATGGTTGTATGATGATCTAGGTAGTACATGTGGTTAATGAGTGGCATATGTGATCAGCTTGTATGTTAACCATGTGTGATGAATTGGTATGTTTGTTTGAATGGAATTCACCTATAATGTCACCAACGGGGTCAAACTGTGTCAACTGGGACAATGTGTCTTACTTTTTATAAAACTTGAGTTGTTGGGTTATAGAGCACTTAGGGTTCATTATGAATCTGTGTACACGTACTTATGTACTTGCGTGTTCTAGGTGACCTTTGAAGGTTGTCTGTCTCTCTCTCTCTCTTTGAAGTTAAGCTCTTAAGTCTTTATTGTGCACAACATGTGAGTTCATGCCCCTCTCTTTTACATGCTCTCTTTTGGGGGAGATAGCATACTGGTTTAAATGCTTACTTTATATGAGTTGTGTATAGTATGATATAGTGTTGAATACCATGAAAGTCCTCACACTTTTGGATTGTTAACAATGATGATTAGCGGGAAATCTTGGGTAGTACTACTGGGTCTGACGAGCCCCACCTGTGCGACTCGAGGTCAAACGGGTGCAATTTTGTCCTAACACAAACATCGTCACGACCTGGTAAGTCGTGACGGGAGGCAACAAACAAAACACAGTCAGCTTCAATCGTGAAATCACTATGATTATTACTGATGAACATAGACTAGCTATCTATTTCAATGCACCTCTTATATTTTGCAACTATTACTGATTTATGATTAACGCAAACTCTTGAACTCACCAACCATTGTGTTGACTCTTTTAGTATGCTATTCTCAGGTTGAGGTTACCATTGCCTAGGAGCACGTGCACGGGTTAGCATCATTGTAGTTGTCACCATGATTGAAACTTGTTTTGGTTTGGTTATTAAACATTAAGAAATTGTTGGTATTACTTTGGGCGTGGGTGTTTGCGCATTTTACATTATATTGTTTTACTTTGGTCTTTATGGTTAATTAACGCTTCCGTATATTTTAAAGTTAAACTCTGATTTTGAATGTTTGTTCATATAGAGTCGTTCTGAGTAACTAATGACGAGATCCTGGTATGTCACACGCCTCGCGGTTAAACCCCGCACGTGGATTTTGAGGGTGTGACAGCTGCTCACCGTTGGGTTCAGGAGA
>JACCIY010000693.1:0-45457 GCA_025506505.1 Flaveria sonorensis | reverse complement strand
TAAACTTTTAGGCTAACTAGTGTAAATAAGATTAACCTGTAGATAAAATGTCATCAAAGATTGTGAAAGTATCAACAAGTGGTCGTAGAATTTTTGTTGGTTCAGAGAGGAAAATAGTATCCAAATGCAATGCTAAAGTAATGGGTTCCACCAACAAGTCAAAAAGTTTGAGATCATCTCTGCAAAAGCTTGGAAAGAGAAAAAGACATGAATGCAAAAACAATGTTCCTCGTGCTCAAGGAGAACTTTCCTGAAAATTACTCAAATTTTATGAAGAGTGGCCTTCCGGAAAGGTTATTGTTTTCTCAGATGGTCAGTGGGTTGACTTTCCACAGAAGTCGTGAACCTTGTCAAAGAAGGCTTCCAGTCAAGAGGGCGGCAATTGAAGTAGTGTGTAACGGGTGTCATTTCATGCTAGACATTCTATATTGATTCAGGTTGATTTGAAAACCGGTGCACAGAATACAATTGCTTGGATTGATGATGCTGGCAATTGTGTCTTTCCTGAAACACATTCTAGATGGTCACTGTAATCATGAAGATTCAGATCTTGAGAATCCTCTACAACCCCTAAGTTAATTTGCTACTGGAAATCGAGCTTAAGGGATCAGATAATAATGAAGCGAGGAATGTGTGGGAGAGATGAATGTAAAACGTGCTAAAGTTGACCAGGAATTGCTAAAGAACAATCATGCTCTTCCTCTTGAGGAAAGCAAGAGAGTGATGAGTATGCATCCCCAATTTTTGGAATACTTGTGGGACTGTGGATGTAGAAACTGCTAGAAGTATGTTTATATTGCGTGTCTAGGTTCCGATTTGAATGTTGACATCTTTGAAGTCAAGAAATGCTCTAGTAGTTTTATGGAAGCACATCTTGAACTCTTCCTGAAACCGATCGAATTTACCCAAAACTTCGTGGTAAAGCTAAGTTCAATATGGTTGGTATGCTGGCTGCTGCTGTGCACCTTCTGGGGTTATGCTTTATGGACATAACGGGCCAAAGCTCGTTAGTATGGTATGGAGTTCACCTTGCAACGGTTCGTCTGCTAATCTCAGGTATGAAAAATGTATCATGTTTTTATATCTTATTTTTGGTTGGCTACGTGCATAAGTTGTGAAATGAGTAGGTTGTATTGTCTTATTGATGTGGGTGAAAACAGGTCAATTCTCAAGCACCTGTTCCTTTTCAGTGTTTTTTAATAATCACTGTGTTACAGAAATTGGTTACATGCATTAGAAGTACATATCAAACGACTTGATCCGATTGCAATAATAGGTAAAATTGCTATCTTTTGGTTGTGTGTGGTTTCTTGAAAGGCTGATAAATTTTTTTTTGCCGTTGCTACATTACAATGATTTCTGATGTTGACGAAAAAGGACTAAGGCATGTGGTGTTTATGTCGTGTTATACTGGGGAATGTGGAAGTTGTTCATGCAGTTCCAAGCATTTCTATCCAAGTGATCAGTGCTTTGATAGCGGAGTTGATGATCTGCAGAATCCAAATAATTATGTAATTTGGAACACTAATATGAATACACACTCTTCCCTGAATGTGTAATCAGTTTTAAGATGTCTCCAACCATCAAAGGTTGTAGTACTATTCAACTCTGCATTTCACTCTCTCAAGCACAGTATTTTGAAATCACTATTTAAACTTAGGGGGGGGGGGGGGGGTGTCTTCAGTATTTAAGCAACACTCATAAAAACTGAAAGTTCAACCCAAATGAATTTGAATTCGGTTTCGATGCTTCAATTGGGTTTGTAACCAATACAATTCAGGTCTGGATTTCATATTGATTTTTGAACCGAATCGATCCTAATATCTGAACCTGAAGTATACATATTTTGTATACAAATCTATTATATATATATATATTATTATATGTGTTGAAATTTTTCTTTCATAATTCGGTTTATTTTAAATCAACCGAAATTCAAATTGTGGTTTTCCTATTATAATTTGAATATACTTGAAAAAAATTCAATTTTTTGGAACCCGATTGGAATAACCCATCTATTTTTGAAAAACAGTGTAAAATGTGTTGAAATTTAGTTACACTTTTGTTCAAGAATATGTCCATTATGCCATTGCAGCGAATCCAGCTGGTGAAGAACGCAGGCCTCATTTAGTGAGAGTCGCTACAACTCATGATCCACATGACCCATAACCCAAAATTCCTCGAATAAAGTGGTATGCCACAGTGTCATAGATTTGTAAATATTCATGAACTTTGATTTAGCATTAATAAATATTTTGAGCTGTTAATGCACTTTCTCTTAGACTTGTAAAATATCATATACTTTGATCTAGCATTTATATTTTTTAGCTTTTAACTTTATGCTAACATATAATTTCAGAGTAAAAACGGGCCTGAATGTGAAGTTATGAACTTGCCATCTCCCGAAAAGGTTCCAAGTGTTGATTCAAGCACACCTAAGGAGCCTAAATCTCCTTGTTTGCCTTTTTCTATGTTTTTGAGGCCATCTCTGCTAAAGTAGCCCCAAATGATATGCCACTACTGCATACCTTTTATGAATCTTTTAGGGTACGTATATCTTTTGGTTTTTACTAATTTTTTGCATAGAAATGCTAATCTTTTCTAGTGATTTCTCAGGCCCAGAAAATGAACCGAGATGACTTTGTTAGGAGGTTGAGATCCGTAGTAGGGGATCAGATACTAAGTTCTACCATATTGGTCCTTCAGAGCAAGGTTTGATCTACTATTAATGCTTGACCTTTGTGTGTACCAAAACATATTATTTCAAAACTATTGCAATTTTTGAACAAACTGATATAATAGGTGGTTTTAGCTTAAAAAACATTTGGGTGATTTTCAGCCCATATGGCTCATTTGATTGGTTTTAGATCAACCTTTTTTATTTTTTGATCTGTGACTAGTAAACATAACCTGAATTAGTTCATTCACAGTAAACTTTGTCGAAATTGCGGCATCTGATCTTTGATCTTTGGTGATTTTTGTCTTACTTCTATTCATTTTTATTTTTGCAGAAGACTCCTAATTCTGCAGCATGCTGAAAGCAAGGGAGGTGCAGGAAGGTTAAAAACTTGAAGCCTTTTGTATTTTTCTCTTTTATCTTTTTGGATGTTAATGCAATTTAGATTGATGTTTTGGTTCTAGTTGTGGCTCATGTTTCATAAACTAGTGATGCGACTGCACTCGAATGTTGCTTTGGTGGTATAAGGCTGGCTTTGTATATCCGAAGATCATATAACGTTTGATGCTGGATGTGTCTTATCTTGGCACTTTTGACATTTTCATCCTGTATGTGCTGATGTTTGGGCATGCTTCAGTTCGTGTTTAAGTACTCATACATTTGCACATAATTAAAACACATGAAACCCAGTGTGTGTAGATGCAGTTATTTCTTCAAAAAGTTCCCATTTTTTTATGTCTCATCTGGGTAATTTTTTGAATTTGAGTTACATGAATCATCACACAGAAAGCATTTTTTCCATTGTTTTCTATTAGACGATATATAGGCCCGGCCCTATGATTGTTATAAGCCGGCCCTAATGTTGTTACCCTAGTCTATATATAAGGATCATATGTTTCTCCTATGTATACACATATATTACAATCAATATACAATTTTTTACCAAGTTTGATTTGGTATCAGAGCCTAGGGTTTCTCTACCCTATCTCTGCCGTCATCCCCCACAATTTTTCTGCAGCTCACAATTTTTCTGCAGCCGTCACTCACAATGGCCGACCAGCTAACAGCCTTCACCAATGCTGACAAAACCACACACAATTCCCATAAGTTTGGTTTCACTTTATCTCCTACAAACTATGGTCATGGAAACTTATAATCCAACCTTTTCTTGTCACACTCTTTACGGGTATGTTGATGGAAGCATCCCTTGCCCTCCAGCGACCATATCTTCTCAAGGACTGTCTGGACAAGAGAATGCTATTGCTACTACCATCACTCAGCCGAACCCCAATCACCAGATTTGGCTCTATAACGATGCACACGTACACATGCTAATTCTTTCAACCATCTCAGAGCAGTCAATTCAACATGTTCAAGGCTCCACCTCGCGTGAACTTTGGCTTGGCCTTGAAAAAGCTTATGCCCCACATACGTCTTCCAGAGAGTTCACTCTAAAAACACAGCTGTTGAAGATCCAGATGAAAGGCGATGAGACATCTGCTGCATATCTTGCTAAGGCACAGACTTATGCAAAAGCCCTTGCAAATATTGGCCACCCAATGCCTGAAAAAGATTTGGTTATGTTAGTCGTTGCAGGTCTTCGTGAGGAATACAACGGAGTCAAACAAAGTCTTCTTCACAGCCAATTCACGGCTGTTTTTCTCTGAACTTCCTGGTCTCCTTGCAGATCATGAATTTCTGATCCATAAGCAGCCCCCGAACTTGCACCTGTTCTGGCCTTTAACGGCTGCCACAGCAGCTAGCCCCACTTCAGTTCCGGATGATGCAGTGGCTGCTATTCAGCAGCTTGTTTCTCGTCTTGGTTTTCAGTTACAACCATCTTCTGGTTCATCCCACACAACTACACCTCAAGCCTTTTATACAAATCGGGGTGGACAATCCAATTACTCTCGCGGCCGGTGGCAACCGTGGCAGTCGCGGTGGTCGAAACCACAACTACAACCGCAGCCAGGAAATCGGAACTCAGGTCAGTTTAGTTGGGCTTCTAACCAAAACGTTGTGTATGGTACTTGTAACAGTGTTGGAATCGGACATGTTTCCTCCCAATGCCCAAATAGAGATCCATCCACAAACGCAACAGACAACCAACTGCCAACTATGCGGATTTTCGGTCCCAAACCTCCACTACCTATCTTTCGGACGCAGAACCCTGGCCACTCCTCGTTGATATGTCAGGTTTTGATTCTGCTGAGCCCTACTTTGGTGATAAAGTCTTCATGTTGGTAATGGTATGGCTTTACCCATCTTACATATTGTTCCCAAACAATAAACCTCTCCAAACAAACCTTTTTATCTAAAAGATATCCCTTCATGTTCCCACACTCAAAAGACATCTTCTTTCTGTACAAAAATTTTGTCAAGATAATAATGTTTACTTTGAATTTCATGCGACTTTTTTTTTCTGTGAAGGATAAGTATACACACACTACCCTCCTCATGGGTCCCAAGTGAAGGTGGACTCTACTCTATCAAGTTTCCCATCAAACAACCTTTCCTAAGGTCGCTTTTTCAACCCCTCGTGCTACAACAACCACATGGCATCAACGATTGGGCATCCGCACTCTCTGTTGTTCAAGACTATGCTTTCTAAATACCGTCTCCCTGTTTCTGCAAAAACTTTTGATTTTCATTGTTCTTCTTGTGCTTTTGGAAAATCTTCCAAACTACATTTATTATTGTCTGATTATAAAGTACTCATGTTTTGGACCTCATTTTTTATGATGTTTGGGGTCCAGCCCCTGTGACTTCGTGTGATGGCTATAATTATTTTTGCTATGTGTTGATCATTTTTAAATTTATGTGGTTGTTCCCATGAAACAAAATTTGAGGTATTTGGAACTTCTAAACAATTTGTCACCGTGGCCGAACGTCAATTTTCAACCAAACTTAAAACTGTCCAATCCGATTGGGGAGAGAATTTCGAAGTCTCTCACCTTTACTTAATTCCTTGGCATTATTCATCGTCTATCTTGTCCCCATACAAGTGAACAGAACGGCATCGTTGAACGACGACACCGTCATGTCATTGAAACTAGCCTTACACTCATGGCACAAGCCCATGTCCCTCAACGTTTCTGGTACTATGCCTTCGAAACGGCTGTTTTATTTGATCAACCGAATGCCCTCTCGCACAAATTCTACAACCTCTCCCTTTGAATATCTATTCAAACGCCCACCTGATTTCTCCTTCCTCCGTGTATTTGGTTGTCAATGTTTTCCCCCATCTTCGACCCTACAATCCACATAAAATGGATTTTCGTTCCACCCCTTGTATTTTCCTCGGTTACAGTACCTCTCATCATGGTTACCGTTGTTTTGACCCTCTCACTGAGCGCATTTATATCGCTCGTCATGCTCGGTTTCATGAACACATCTTTCCCTTCACTACTTCCACATCTCACTCAACCACACCTCCTACCCCACTTTCCAACCCCTATGTTTCCTCTTACCCTAATCCGTCCTTTCCCACAACCCAAAACAGTCCAGCCCCAGCCCAATCGACATCCCAATCGGACCAGCAACCTTCACCTCACCACCATCATCCTCGTCCACAATACCTGTCCCGACCCAGACCTAGAACCTGCTCAAACCCAGCCCACAATAATGGACCAGCCCAAACCCAACCCACTTCTACTACCACCTACTCCCGTTGGCCCCAAACTCATCGCATAGCTCATCAACCAGCCTTTGACCGTTACCAAACACCACCGAAGCAGCAGCACCTACGCCTGCTTCAACCGACACATCAGCGGCTGCTACAATCAGCCACCTCAACCCCGTCCTCGACCGCCAAACCTCCGCCAAAATCCAAAACAACCAATCCCTTTAACCCACCTCTTTCCATACATCCACTACTCAACCGACACACCATCAATCCGAACCTACCTCCTTACCGTTGCCAATAAGCATCTCACTGGCGTAAGGCTATGGCAGATGAATACACTGCACTTATTCGAAATGGTACTTGGTCATTGGTTCCTCGTGCTCCTAATACAAATATAGTTGATTGCAAATGGGTGTACAAGGTTAAACGAATCAACATGGGGTTGTTACACGCCACAAGCCGCGTTTGGTTGCAAAGGGTTTTAATCAGCAGGCGGACATTGACTATACTGATACATTTAGTCCAGTGGTAAAATCTACTACTATAACGGGTTGTTCTTTCATTGGCAGTTACCCGTGGTTGGCCTTTACGTCAGCTGGACGTTCAGAATGCCTTCTTGCACGGTGATTTAAAGGAGACATTTTATATGAAACAACCACAGGGATTTGTTGATCCTACAAAACCTGATCACGTGTGCCTTTTACACAAGTCCCTTTATGGCCTTAAACAAGCACCTCGAGCATGGTTTAAAGAACTCTCAGCTGCGTTGACTACTCTGGGCTTCAGGGTTTTAAGACGGATCCCTCTCTTTTTATATACTCCCACAATGGAACACTTTTGTATATGCTGTCTATGTAGATGACATTATTTTGACAGGTAACAATACCAGTGTAATTGATCATGTTGTCAGGGGTCTCACTCAATCTTTTCCTATCCAAGACATGCGGTCCCTATCTTATTTTTTGGGGATTGAAGTCGTACGCGCCGGGTCTGATGTCCTTCTTTCTCAGAGAAATACGTTGCTGAATTACTAGTTCGTGCAAACTTATCACATTCTAAGCCGGTTCCTTCACCATGTGCCACCAGTGTTACACTTTCTCTTGGTGATAGCCCCCCGGTTGTTGATCCAGTTAAGTATAGGCAGATGGTTGGAGCATTACAGTATGTTACTCTATCTCGGCCTGAAATCACTTACGCCGTCAATAAAGTCTGTCAGCTCATGCACTCTCCCACTGAAAATCATTGGTCTGCTGTTAAACGAATTTTACGATACTTGCATGGAACGGCTGATGATGGTCTTCTCATCTCCACACTTCCTCTTCTGTCCTCATGCTTTATATACCGATGCCCATAAATTAACAGCATTTTCTAATGCAGACTGGGCTGGTTGTCCAGATGACCGTCGATCCACGGGAGGATATGCAATCTATTTAGGGACGAATCTTATCTCATGGTCAGCTAGAAAGCAAAAGACTGTCTCTCGGTCATCTACTGAAGCAGAATACAAGGCTTTGGCAAATACAATCGCTGAATTGACTTGGCTTGAAACATTGTTGGCTGAACTTTGTGTTCCTATGGTGTGATAATTTGGGTGCTACATATCTTTCTGCCAATCCAGTCTTCCATGCCAGAACAAAACATGTAGAAGTGGACTTCCATTTTGTTCGTGAGAAAGTTGCCAAAAAGAAGTTGTCTGTGCAGTTTATTTCCACAGATGACCAGATTGCTGATGTTTTCACAAAACCTCTATCAACGGATCGTTCCCTCTTCTTGAAATCCAAGCTAAAAGTCCGGTCCCGGCCTTAGCTTGAGGGGGAGTATTAGACGATATATAGGCCCGACCCTATGATTGTTATAGCCGGCCCTAATGTTGTTACCCTAGTCTATATATAAAACACAACTAGCAAAACACTAGAGCCAAAATGACAATTACACCTGAAAACCAGAAATTAAAATTACACCACGAATGTCAATGTAAGTTTTTAAGATTATGTGTTTACCATGATTCCTTCCACCACTTTAGAAGGCATCACTTGGATACTGTTAAAAATCAAACTGTTTCTGCCCTCCATATAAACCACCAAGTTGCCAAGCAAATGCAGTGGAACACCTTCCTTAGCAGAACACCTTCCTTAGCCCACGGCTACATGGGGCTGCTTGTACTTCAGCTTGAGCTAGGCGGATAGATGAGTAGCTGAGTGAGGTGGATAGATTAGTAGCTGAACGAGGTGGATGGATGAGGGAATTGACCCTAACTCACCACACCAACGTAAAATATTCGACCAAATAAGCGACGCCATGAGACATGAACATAGAACGTGATGCCCTAATTAAACATACCTGAAACATAAACCACAATCTACCGACGGAAGGAGACCCCACTTTTAAATAGTGTAGCTTTGGACAGGATGTTGTCTAGTCTCGCCTTCCACATGAATGCATCAATCTTTAACGAAACCTATGGAACCCCTGGCATAGGACTCAGATCCACATGAGGACAATTAGATTCAATAACCCGCCTACTTGCTCTAACCGAGAGCTCCTCAAGCATCTCCCATCCATCGCCAATAGTCTTCCCCATTATGACTACTAACATTTTGCAACGAAGACTCCCAAGTAACCCGGTTTAACCTTCTCCGAGTCAATTAACTCACTTCTCCAGTTCCACCTCCATACAACCCGACTATCACTGGTTTCCATTCTTTGACACACAATGACACCTGAAGGGGTATCACCCTGAACCTATACGGGTTACACCTTGGAAATAGGACAGGCAACACCCCAACTGCGTCTAGGGTATGCAACCCCAGGCCCCAGTCGCGGGTCGCACCAATGCCAGCATGTTTGGTAAGTTATGAAGAAGCCAGAGCTCGAGTAAGAGACCCTTGGCCGTGGCTCGAACAAGAGACCCACCTACGACTCAGGTGCAAATCCCTTGGCCGTAACTCACCCTTAAGACAACCCCACCTTGCGTAACAGTAAATGATTACTATATCTTATCTAAACCATCATTGGCAGAGGCGCGAGCTCAAGCCGCGGGTCGAGGAATAACTCCAAGCTGTAACTGGAGGATTAAGTCCAAGTCACGTTTCCTTAAGCAATAGGGCAATGTGAGTTTCGTCTACAACACTTAGAAAATCTCCATTGAAGTATAGCAACGGCAAACAAACAACATGGCAACAAAAGAGGCGTTCATTGGTTACGAAGGTATAAGACAAAGCATAAATAACAAAACATATAAGCCAAAAACCTGACTCGAACAGAGGATCAGAGCAGCACACAAAATATCTAAGTCAACAACAAAACAAAATCATTAATTATATGTTAGAAGCTTTTTGTATTCAAAAGGTATAGAACCTTCTGACTAGGTGAGTTCATATCAGGTTTATTGATCACAGGCTGCCAGAAATAGAATCCAGTTGTAATTCTTCTGATCAACAGACACTATAATATTGTCTCCATTCAACAGGTAAATACATTTCTCAATACATCCTAACTATAGCTCCTTAGAACTTTGTCTATCTAAATTCTTTTATTTCACTCACACATACTCAATTTCACACAGGAGGTTGGTCACGAGGAGAAATCCCTTCTACCTATGGCGAGGGTCACGATGTTGTTTTTGTCTCATAGATACTCTTCCAGCCCAAGCTCGAGCCAACTCGCAGCCAGTCTCTTGGTGGTGACCCCACACGTGCACTGCTCTCTACCTTAATCCCTTGATTAAGATTTGTGTAGCAATAACACCTATGTTCTTTTCATGGTCATATAAACATGGGAATTGGGCTTTTAGACAACCTACCCCCACCCAATTATCTAACCAGAATGAAATGTTATCCCCATTACGCACTTGACCAACCACAAGCATATCAAGATCAATGTTTTCTTTGCGAAACTCCTTTTCAATGTTAACAACCCCCCTCCAAACTCCGTATAAAGACTTTTAAAGGGGAAACAATGAAGGCTTTCGAGCATTATGATGAATGGGCGAGCCGTCGAGGTTGAAATTCCACCTCCATTTGACTAACAAAGCCAAGTTAACATCTCTAATACTCACAACCCCGAGGTCTTTTAATAAATTTGACCTTCAGACCTGAAGGTTAGGTGGGTGTTTGAGAAACTTACTTTTTAACTAACTTTTAACTTATTAACTTTTGAAAAGTCAATAACTTAATACGTATGTTTGGTAAACATAGAAGAAAAGCTAATAAGTTGATTTTAAAGAGTTAATAAGTTGATTTTGAAAAGTTAGTAAAAGTTAAGTTACTTTTCAAAAGTAACTTTTGGAGAAAATAAGTAATCCCAAACACACATCTAGCTAAATTCTTGGCATTAGCAAGGGACCACTCCCCCAACAATAAGAGCATCATCCGCGTAGAGGAGATGGGAAATTATTGGCCCGTTGTTAGGAGTACGAATACTAGAGAAAATCCCAGTGCGGATGGCAGAACTGAATGCAACAAAATGCTTCCGTGGTAATAATAAATAAGAATGGAGACAAAGGATCACCTTCGCGCATACCCCTTGATGCTTGGAATTCTGCAGTGGGAGAACCATTCACCGGTATAGAAGAACGACTGGAATGAAGGCAGTTCCTAATCCAAGTGTTGCATTTGACTCAAATAGGAAAAAGATAACAAAATCAGTCGTTTGATGTTTATACACATGTGGTCCAGTCCTGTTTAAAATTTTCAGTGACATGACACTGTAAAAGCCCCTCTTGATATATTTACGTGTGGGTCTTTCGAAGTTGCGACCCAAATGATGATTTTACTATTTCAGCAGAAACGTAACCTGTTTATTGATGACTACAACCGGATGTAAAATGCCTAGACCCATCCTTACTATGTTTGAAAAGAAGCACTCATATGCAACTTATGAGTCACAATTGATATGTATAACACGGAATGAAGGTAACAAGTAGAATGGATGAGGCCTCGTGCCTTCGGGTCTCTTGTTTGAGAACACGTTAGTCTACCATTGTACATGAGCTAAGCACTTATGTTGTCAGGATGAACTAATGAGCCTGAAGTTTCGCCTGAAAAGCGTGTGTCGAAGTTGCTGTAAATTCTTGGTGTGTTTTTCTTTTGCATGCAGAAATGCTCATATGCATCAATGAACATACGAACTTAGACATGTATGCAGTAATAGATGTTTAACTTTTTTTTAACGGTCAACGAATACTTTTAAGCCCACCACTTAAAGGCCCGATGTGGTAAAACCCCTGACCCACTTGAAATATATTGCACCAAATGAGACTCAAACCTATCATCTACACTTTGAAAAGTCATAGAGTGCCATTTCTCAAACCAATTGATCTGGAGCTCATTGGCAGATGTTAAACTACTTAGTGATTTCATATAAACATTGCATGTTTGCACAACTGAAGACTTTAAAACATCAAAATACATAAAAAAATTATTCATATATGCTCAAAAATTAACATGCTCCATCTATGGCTATTAGAAATATATTTTCAGAAACTCCTATTATGAAAAATAATTATCTTCTTGTCTCTTTTGAAATTAATTTCTGTTTAGTCGCACTAAACAATAACTATACCTAATAAATCCCTCCATCCCCATAGCAAAGTTATTGATGGGGTGTGAAATTTAGTCGCACCAAAGATAATACCAATTTATCAGGATAGGATTATTTTATGTAAAGTTTTCAAATTCCAATTACTACAATAATGAAATTTTACACGTATTACATAACCAATCTGCCACATGAAAGGAAGCAGATAAATCTTTATTTAAAACAACAACTAGCTTTAACTATCTTGATCAAGATCCTCACATCTTCTTGTTGGCTTGGATGGAGTCCAACAATTTCACCATTCTTCTTTTGTCAGCCTCAGTAGGAAACTTAACATCTGTTGCTAATCCGATCAACTCCAGCAACTTAATCAACTCCCATGTCACGTCGACCTGCCACCATTCAAGTCCATGTCGTGCGGAGTTTGGGAAGGCATGGTGATTGTTATGCCAGCCTTCACCAAGCGCCAATATACCCGCCCACCTGTTTTAAGAATTTTAATATAACGGGTTGGGTTAGGTTAGGTCAATGAATAGAATTCTAAAAATAAGCTGCTGTTAGGATAATTTATTCAAGTTGTAAGCTAATCTTATTCACATTTGATCTCACACCCAAACGACTGTCTGACACATGTTAGTAGATGATGTCAGCTCTAAAACCTACAAACAGTTGCTTGCAGATGGTATGAGATTAGATTTCAGGTGGTGCGAGTATAACTGACCTTTTGAATATATTACAAAAAAACGTCTATTCGAATTCACATGCTTGTAGTTTTCATACTTTAGTTCAAGGGTGTCAGGAACAAACCAGTTATTGGTGGAAGTATCAGGCGTGTTCCACGACCTCTCACCCCATATATGGGTGACCGAGCGTACAACAAACGTGGCGTGACAAACATATACCGCTCTTGCACCCTGAATGATAACATTTACATAGTAAATTATTTGCTTTTTTCAAAACTAATTAAGCAAGATTTTAACAATGTCACACATACCAGTCCCCAAACAACATAGGGAAAACCTCCATAGAGATATAGTATTACTCCAACCGCGGTTGGATGGCAAAAGTAAGTATCATGAAGAAACTTATAGAACCACTGTGCCTTTAGCTCCGGTACATTAGTCTCTTTTCCGCACTAGATTATTTCATCAATATCATATCAAAAGGTAACAATTAGTAACAATATCTATACTATATTATAATGCACGAAGAGAGGATTCTGGACAAAGTTAAGAGATTTGTAAATTTTAAGCACAAGGTACAATCCAAAAAATCAATTTAACAAAGGTAATTATGTCTTTCTAACGCTACTAAAAAAATGGAACTTTAAACTTATTTACACTTAGACCCTTGTATCTTTAATTATATACAATTTTTTTCATGTTTGTTACAATATGCTTAAAAGAAGGAATTCAGTTTTTTAAATATAAAACTAACCAGAGACGAGTACCATAATGAAAAGTGTCGCACGCGCCGCATCGCGCGGGTACGTTACTAGTATAGATAATAATCATGTGAATTGTTTACATATATTGTAATTACCTTTGCAACAACATAGTCATTGTAACAAAACCAACCTAAATGACTAAACCAGAAACCTTCTGTCGGAGAATGTGGGTCTCTATCTGTCTCAGCATACTTGTGATGACTCTTGTGTGTGCTCACCCAAGATATTGGATCTTTCTGTAGTTAAAGTGAGCAAAGTAATAAGTAAAACAAAAAAAGACGTAACTAGTAAATCCCACCCGATCAATAGTAAAGTTATTGGTAGGTTCTGGATAGGATGAAATGTAGTTAAACTATATAATAATCCGAGAGGATAGGATTTACTGAGGGAATGAAAGAATATGGATTGTTCATGAAATTTTTTCTGTTGCTAGATTGATGTGATTACAAGTTGGTAGTAAGTAAGGCTAGAAGGGCAAAAGAGGAAAATATAGTTGCAAATATTTACTTTCTTATTTAAGGATAGTTTCATCTCTTTTTTTTATTTAACAAAAGTTATATATACTTTTTTTTTATCAAAAGACTGAGAATAAAATCTAAGAATTTTATTATTGTTAATTTAAGTGTAGTTTTTACTATATTTAATATTAAAAGCAATTGTTTTCTAAATGTCTACACTATTGATTACTACGTCTAACCCGACTGCAGAGATGCTTATAATATTACTATTGTGTATCGTTGTTTTAATAAGTTTCGACTATACAATTATCAAAACCAAATTGCAACTATGTGTTTAATTTGTTATCCCGGTGTTTAATCTCTTTCAAAATTATCATAGTCAAATTTAATGCATATCTGGTTTTTATCTATAAAGTCGAGGATTTGAATTCCTCAATAGACAACGTTATAGTATTATGAGCAGACTAAATTGTTGTTAAAAAACTAAATTCAATACGATGCACTTCAACTATATACTTTTAAAGAAAAGTAGGTATCAAATTAACTATGATGCAAGGTAGGTATCAAACTAAATTAGGTTAAAAACTAGATAGAATTATATAAATTGTTTGATTATTGATTTAATATAGTTATGATTTAAATACTTTCCAAAGACATCTATAGTGGAGCATGTACAGGAAGATTAAAAAAAACCAGATTGATGTGGTCCTACCGTTTATATTTTTAGAAATATTTTCGAGGACTTCATTTATATCAGAAAATAAACGAAGTATTTGACAAACAATATTAATAAGTAAAACAATTCACCGGATAAACATTTTGGATAGTGATCACCATTAAAAATAATTAAATAATGCAATATTAAAATCTCAACCTATTGTTAAAAACTTACTTTTACGAGAGTATCAAGCTCCAAAAGAATCCTGAATTTCAAACAATGTACTATTGGTTTCATATTTTTAAATCTAATTTTAGATAACCTGTCAAATGCATTTTTTAATTTTTTTAAACGGTGATGACTATTCAAAATGTTTATCCGGTGACTTGTTTTATTTATTAATAATTTTTGTCAAATAACTGGATGTGTATAGAATCGGATATTTTTCTCGGTTTCAAAATCAAACGACACACATGTATTTGTTTAAAATAAATACATAAAACTAATTTTGGTGTGAATTTATAAAATTAACTAAATATGAATGATGTGGTTAATAGAATCTAAAATCTATCGGTAAATAAGATTTTGAAACAAATAAATTAAATAAGAAAACAAAGATATTTAAAAATCCCTCCCAATACTAGCCCGGTTCACCGGTCCAAACTTAAACAACCGATTCAATAAAAGGTACGTGGTTTAAAGTAGTAAACTGAACCGATTATATACGTTGAGGATAATATTTGATAGCTTAATTTGTTTTGTAATGGTGTTTAAGGGTGCGAGGTCGGTCTAAATCCCAAAAAATAGCTTAAAATTAATTTATACGTTTGTATAATTAAATTAACGCGTATTTTTAAATATGGTGATAACTAATTCAAGCACGGGTACTGATGGTTTTATGGTTAATAAAAGCGGGAAAACAAACATGCAAATGTATACAAACATGATACCTGACCAGCAAGAGCACCAAAATAAGCGATAATATACTCAAGCCATTTAGGTATCTTGAAACTCCGATGGGTAAGAAGTCTATGATAACCAAGGGTCATGCCCACGCCAGTTGACAATGCCAAAACTATAGCCACCATCAACGCCCCCCAATCGAACACAAAAGGCGCGAATGCAGCCAACACATGTATGCCAACGATCCAGCAAAGGTTAGCCACATCCACTAACCTCCATTTCCGCAACCAAAACCCTCCTTTCCTCATCTTCTCCATATCCGATAATTCGGTTTTTTGTTGGTTCGCGGGATTAACATTAGCGTTGAACGTCATCGTGGTTCGGTTCTTGTGACGAGAGAGTAGTAATGGTTATACGATGATGTTGTGGGGTGAGTTCTTTTTCTTGATAAGTTAAGGTGGTATATATAGAAACCATAGGGGGGGGGGGGGACAATTTTGGTGTATGCAATATTTTGGTTGGATAATAATAATAATATCTTTGTACGTATCGGTTTGACTATATAGGGATCCGTAAGGGTTTTAGTCTCTGGAAATATTTTAGGAGGTTGGAAAAATATTAAAAAGATGAAATAAATAAAGCATGTTTAAGTTTCTTAAATTTACATATTTAAACTCAATTAAACCAACAAGTTTTAAGCTAACATGTAAACTCAAAACACATACATATTAACAGGTAACATTTAATAATAATATAACTACGCACATAATGATAGAATAAAACAAATAATTTAATCCATTCATACACTAATTAGTAACCTAATAAATATATAATCTATTATATAATCAAATATTAAAGTAATATTTAGAGTGAAATTAAAATACTATACTTTGATTTGGGTTGTTTAAAATCAAAATTAACTTTTTAGAATCGAAATTGAGGCTGATTAGAATTGGTCGATCAGTGACGATCGAAGTCATCATCCACAGATTACAATGGCTTATTTTGTCATTTTGTAACACCATATTTCTTTTTCTTATGATAATAATAATATTTTCATTTATCAAGTTTTGGGCTAAAATTGTTTCTTATGATAATAATAATATTTTCGTTTATTAAGTTTTGAGCTAAAATTATAAAAGAGGATATCACAGGGATTAAGGGTTAAGATTTAACAACCTTGATTCCTAGCTGGACATAATAATGTCCCTATAAGGGGCGTTAAATTTGTTGAGTTGGGCACAAATGAGGCTCTGAAGTCACTACATTATATTAAAAATAGCTTCAAAATCACTACACTTATTTTCATAGATGTTTTAATGATTCTTGTTTGTTTAAGTTCATTATAACTAAACAAACCACTATAAATAGTCTTAGCTGCCAACCCCCTCCTCATTTTTGAAGGTAACAGTCGTGAAGCACTTGATAAAACTTGATGTCAAATTGTTTTGTTCAAGTTATGTAGCTTACATGTTTTCTAATATATTTTTCTCGAATAAATTTCTGTAGAGGTGGGGTTAAATGTAATGACAGAGCTATTAAAGTTAGAAATTTCGTTTGAGGTTAAGGGTTCAATCTTCTTTACGATTAATGAGTGTAAACTAATTAGAAGTAGATTGGATAAATGTATAAGTTGTCGTTAAAATAATGTTTAGTAAGAAGTAATACTAGTTAATATATACAATATATCGATCCATATGGTTTATGAATTTACTGTAAACTCACATGCTTTGAATCCAACTGGATAAGCTTTTTAAGTTGCAACTACCTGTCTATCTTCTAACAAGGCGGAGGCGAGTTTTGTAACCAAAAAATGCAAAACCTTTTTTATTTTTATTTATATGCTTTATATTTGTTTTTATTTTTAAGTTTTAGCGTGTGAGTTTGGAAAAGCAAAATAAGATTTCAGTTTACAATTTTATCCCAAAAATGTTCTCGATTTTCATGTTTTTAAGGTTTAATATCCGAGTTTGGTTTTCACACATGGCTTTTTTACCAGATGCTATTATCTCTCTAAAACTGGGTGTATTTTTATATCAATCACTAGATTTAGTAGACCTGTGTATTATACGGGTTGAATAAATAAAATATTAATATAATAAAAGATAATAATTATAAAATGATATTCAAAGATATGATATGACCGAAATTACACATGAAATGATTATAAATAATAAAACAGTGATATCAACTTTTTAAAATTTTGTTTCTAAAAAAATAAACATTTTGTTCTAAAACAAACCGTATAAAAATCTCATTTTTAAAAATTTTCTTATTATAACTCCTAAATTTGATTATTTTTGGTTTTTAAAAAAATAACTTTTTAAAAATACCAATTTTAAAATATTTGTATTTTTAAAAAAGTTTTATGCTTTAGAAAAAAAAATTATTTTATAAAAAATTATTTATTTAGAAATAACATTAATAAATAGATTTCTTTCTTAATTTATTAAATCTAAAAAAGTATTAAATAATATTATTAATAATTAAGGTAATTATTTAATATGAGAGAGAGGTGGGAAAATTTTGGTAAGAATGATTGTGGTGCTACCAAGTATCATCTCAAGTTACTCTTATATTAAAGTATAAAAATAAAGATAAAAATATGTTATTTCAAGTTGAACTAGAATCGACTAGACTTATTTCCGAATTAAATTAATATCAAAACATAGAGTAATTTGAATATATATATATATATATATATATATATATATATATATATATATATATATATATATATATATATATACCGTCAAATGAAAAATTTATTATAGGCATAAATAAATTATAATATTAATATTTGGATTGATAAACAAATAAAAGAAGAAAAGGAATCATAATTATATCTAACCCACGTGCATAGCTAGATGCAAAAACTTAAACTTAAAAAAATAAAGTGGTCAAATTTCAAAACAAAAAATTACTATAGCCACCAAAGTTCGCAATAAGAGTTTGGTCGTTATCGGTTCTATTTATCAAAAATCATAAAAGTGAACATCAATGCTAGTTTCAATAATACCAAAGTACCATCAACGATTTGTTCGCTCATAAGCAGTTGGGTTCATCACAGTACCACGATGGTAACATCGCTCGCTTATAGCTTACGATATGAAAAAAAACATTCTATTTTGAATAAAACTGCGTTGACAAAGAATTATATTGTAACGTTTGCAAAGAAAAAATAAAAATATACCTCATCTAGTTTTGCCATACACATGCATATGTATACAATATACATGTAAGTATAGTGTTTTATTATTTAGAGGTGTTGTCTTTTTCATTTCTTAGTTTACAAAATACAAAAAAGTAATGTAGCAACCGAAGTTGCTTTTCGCCATAAACATGCATAATTGGATGTGTATACAATATACACATACGTGTACTCGTGTAGTGTTTTATATATTTTATAGGTGTCATCTTTTTCAATTCTTTGTTTGACAAAATATATTGATTTCAAACTAAACATATAAAATCTTACAATCTAAACTTAAATATATAAAATATAGACATACAAACATAAACGTATAAAACCTTAAAACCTAAATTTAAATATATAAAATATATACATGAATAAAATATAACTAGTTTTTACCGTCCGTGCGTAGCTAGCGCGACATCGTACATGATGTGATAAATTATATACTTAAAACTGTCTGAACTTGTCTACAAACTAAATTTATATCGAACTGTAAAGTAACTCGAAATATACCATTAAGTGAGAACGTATTATTCCTGACTTCCCTCTTTTTCAAACAAAATTATGTCAAAAGATAGATCAAGTCAAAACTTACATAAAACAACACATAGATTACAATAGTCCCGACTCGTGTCCGAACTAAATGTACATTGAAAAGTAGAGTAACTTTGATTTATGACGTCGAATGAAAACGTTTTATATTTGACCCGTTTATTTCTGAACAAAACTTACATCAAAATGTAGGCGGACATCGAAATGTAAACCAACTTAAAGCATATATAAAAAAATACACGAAAACATTTTATATGTAACCTGACTCGTACGAACACGTACCTTAAAATACGTTTGACGTAAGAATTGTTTTTTTTTTTAGTAAAAGTTGAGGTAAACCCAAAACATTAGAAACTTAAGAGAGTAAAGTGTCATGTTATTTGAATTCATTAAACAAATATAATTATCATTCAATTATTATTATTGTAGTATTATTATTATTTAATTATTATTTTTATATAATTCAATATACAAAATTGTTATTATTAAATTATATTATTACTGATTCAAATATAGAAGTAATATATATTAACTTTTGGATTGGTAAAAAAAAATATTATTTAATTATTATTTTTATATAATTCAATATACAAAATTGTTATTATTAAATTATATTATTACTGATTCAAATATAGAAGTAATATATATTAACTTTTGGATTGGTAAAAAAATAAAAATAAGAAAAGAAATCATGATTATATCTGACCCACATACATAAGGTGCAAGACTTGAACTTAAAAAAAATAAAGTGGCCAAATTTTAAAATAAAAAAGTTACTGCAGCAAACCAGTTGTTTTTAATATAATATATTACCCCTATGAAACTAGTTTCTAATTACAGTTTGGTTTAAAATCAATAAAAGTATGATATCTTCTAAAAGAGGAAAAGCTGGTTTAAACATACAAGTTGTTCGAATTAATTATTTTGTACGCATAAATTTTTTTAATCATATGTGTAAATAATGAGTTATGTATATGTATCTAAGATTTACATACGCATAACTATGACTTACGTATATGTAACTCATACAAGTTGCATATATGTAACTTGTTTCATCGTCATCTTTATCCCTTGGGTTTAAATTAAAAATATAGATTATTACCCAAAATGATAAGTTTGAAATTTTTTCAAATATGATTTAAACAATTAAAAAATAGATATTCATAAATCCTATGATTGGTTAGAGGTGATTTTTACGGTTTTCTTCTAAAATGTTAGTTTTCATTTGATCTTTCCCATGTACATAAATATTTAAATGTATATATACATATGTATATGCATGTACATGTGTGTATATATATATATGCATATAAATATATGTATGTATCTACATGTAGATGTAAATATGTATATGACATATGCATATGTATACACATCTAAACCACATTTATGTATAGATACACAAAAGACACAATTGTTGACATTCATTTTCTAGCCCATAGTCACCATATATAAATGCACCACTATCGAACACATAAGGTGACGACGTTACAGCCAACACATGTTAAATAGGTTAGGCACGTCTACTAACCACCATTTCCTCAACCTAAAACCCCCCCAATTCACTATGCACTTTCTTTTAATTTGGTCGAAGAGATTAACACTAGCATCTATTAATAGGATAATCCGTTGTGTACTTTAGTTCTTTGTATCGGAGAGTTGAATGTGATATTTAGGTCATGACATAGCTCTCCATTAATAGGATGGTTGTGTTCTATTCGATAGTATAATTAAGTTGGAATATTAAGTAACCATAACGTGCAAATTGGAGGTTTTGGGTGTACTAATAGAAATTGAACATAGTGGTGTTAAAAAAAATATCCGAATCAAAATATCCGAAAATCCAAAATTCGGATATCCAGACCGTGGACCTTCTGAACATGGTTCAGAGGGTCGTGCACTGTAATTTGTCAGTCTCTAAGTCTTAAAACTTTGTTTTTAGTAGAATTGGTTTTGATAAAAAAAAAGTTGCGGCGTAACTTGTTGCTCGTTTACCTACAACTTTATTGTAAACTTTTAACACGGAATGAATTCACGATTAACATGAAAAAAAAAGATGAAGTAGAAAACATAAATAATTTCACAAATTTATAATCATGTATATAAAAGTTGTGTGACATTGTTATGGACATATATCCCAAAATATATTAATTTTGTGGTTTTATCTTAAAATTCTTATTATTCTATTAACTAGCTTTAATAAACTCGTGTAATAAACGTGTTAAATAAAAAATTAGTAGAATAAAATTTTATTAATTATATAATATATATTAAGATAAGATACGATTGAAATCTTTCATTTATTTAGAATGAAGATTATGTTTCAAAACAAATTTTTTCAAAAAAATCAATTATAAAAACTTTCTTATTATAACTCGAAAATTTAATTATTTTTTGTTTATATAAATTGTACTTTTTAAAATTATCATTTTCTGAATATTTTCTATTTTTAAAAAAGTTTGATGTTTTAAATATTTTCTTATTTTATCATAAAAATTTTGGAAGTAACATCACATTGATAACAAGATCTCTATTTTAATTTATAAAAACTATTTTAATCTAAAAAATTAAATAATATTATCAATAATTAATGCGATTATTTAATAAGTGAGATAAGCGAAAAAAATTTGATGAGAAAAAAATATAATTTTGTTATGTGTCTCTCTTGGTTATCATTTTATTAAAGTATGGAAATAGTGTAATATTATGGGTAAAATAATTTTGAATATCATATACATAAAATACATAGTAACATAAGATTTTGTTGACTCGTTTGGCTAGTTTAGCATTAGGTTTATGTTCACGATAAACGATACTACTGTTAATGAGGTGAATCTTTAACAATAATAGTTACTACACTCACCCTTTGAAAATAGAATGCATCTTTTTCTCTTAAACAGAAACATCGAGAATACTTTTTAGACAAAATTTGTCTTGTGTGATTCGAACCCACCTCTTTGTTGTAGGACTCTCCTCATACCACTTGAACCCAAACCCCACCCACAAGAATTAAATGCATTTAAAACTCTACGTTTGATGAGAATGTTGAGTTTTCTTTTAATAGATGCGATTTTGATATCTCTTCCCGCTTACATTGTGATAATTTGTATGGGAAAAATAAAAAAGAAAGGTAATCTGATTTAGGTAAATGTTTGTTTGAAAAAAATATAAAAATATCAACTTTTATATATAAATGGGAAATATTCATATACTTAAAATATGTCATCTACTATACAATGGCGGAAATTGAAGCAACATTAAGTTTGTTGTCTCGTGACTTTACGAGTTTGAGTCGTGAAAACAATCTCTTGCGGAGATGAAGGATTTTTTTATATATTTCTCATTCTTAAGATCATAAATTACATATTTCCTCAAGTCATAAAATCAATTACGTATTTCCCTTCCTAATACATGTATATTACCTATTTTTTCATTTCATTAAATTAACATATCAAATAACTATTTTATCTTGTTTTCACTAAGAGATTTTACGTATTAATGTTTTGTTTTGATAATTGTTTAAAATTTTGACAATTGAGTTTTGTATTTGAATGTATAATTTTGATTATCGTGATTATTATTTTGAAATAAAGTTTTATACTTTTGTATTTGAAGTTGTAATTTTATTATTAGTATTTATATAAAAGACTCAAACTTAAGAAAATATGTTATTTATGTTCTTAAGAATGGAAATGTGTAAAAATAATTTAGAAAAAATATAAATACAATAATCATTCAAAACTAATTTTTATAAAATGGTAAATATAATATATATATATATATATATATATATATATATATATATATATATATATATATATATATATATATCAGAAAGTGAAAATATGTAATTAATTTTTTAATTTAGGTAAATATATAATTAATTAATTTAGGAAGGGAAATATGTAAATGCCCCGGAAATAAATGGCAAATATATATACATCATATTTAAGTTGGCCGGACACACTTAACCCCGCACATGTGTAAACTATGTGCGTTGGGTTTTCCTTTGCCTAAAATGTCATCTCCTATACCCTTCAAATACTATATTTTTGAAATTTGTTTAATAGGCATATACATTAGTTTTGTAGAAAATATGAGAATTTACAATACATTACTTTTGTAGAAAATATGAGAATTACAAGGCTAAAAAAGGATATACAAAATTCTTCAAAAAGATACATAATGGTGGTATTGTAATACTTAGCAATATGTCATGTGTCTAGCCATATTTTAGTTGTAAAGTGATTTACTCTCAAACAGTTGTGATTTTAAAAATATAATAGATGTAGAATAAAAAGTGTGTATTCATTGTATAAATATAATAGCAATCCGACTCGACAAATACCTTTTATTCTTGAGTTCTTATAAACCTAGAGGTAGGGTCATAGGTCGATAAACTTTTCATAACCATCATTAAGTGATATTAAATTTGTGACTGTTAGATTTTTATTGAACCATCAAAATAGTTAGGTTCTAAAACACGGTACTTATGGTTGTCTTTATTAGAATCAATGGTTTTCATGACCGAACCATCAATTCGAACTGGAAATCGAGTGTCTAAACGATCCGTCTATGCCTATTTAAGTTGCTCTGTGCCAGCCATATGAAACAGTAAATCCTACTGATGTTCATGATATAGTTGGTTTTGTTTTCATTTATTTCACCCCATATCATGCATCCCCAACCCCCTTAAAAGTAAACTCGCAACTAGAAAAACCCTATGATTTTAGGCCAGAATACTTTTGTTCTGAGTAAAACTTGAATCCATGACCTCCAATCTGGAAAGTCATGGGGCTACACATGCCAGAAGGTTTCGTGTTATGCCTTTGTTATCTACAACATTTTTCTATTAGCGTCTTGATCCGTACAATTTAGAATTTTTATATAACCTAATTAAAGACCATCATGGTCTAACTGTCTAAGGTTTCACATTGCCAACACTAGGCCAAAAGAAATATGTAACAACTACTAATAAACCATATACATGGTTACCATATGGATAAATTATAATAGGAGACCTAATCAAATACAGTCTCTTAATTTATAGTTGATATCAACATAACAACTACTGATTTTTTTTTTTTTTTTTTTTTTTTTTTGTGTTTTGGCCAGTCTTGTGCTGGTCTACAAATTGTCAGTTCTCGCGGTCAAACTATCGATTCTTCTCATCATTTTAATATCTAAACCAAAAAACTATTTTCTCTATTGTCAGCATAAGTGTGATGTTCCTAAATAGACTCAAGCTCAAATGAGTCCAATCTTTTATACAACTTATCATATTATATGCCTTTTTGGCATAATGAAGTGATGTTAGATTTATCCCATGACAGTACCATGCTTCTTTATAAAAAAGAGCACCACAATAAAATACAGTGTAGAAGAAGACATTATGTTTCTTTTCCTTTGTCATCAAAAAGATTATATTTTCCTGACTTGGGTTTCTTGATCCTTTATGCTTTGCCGGTTATCCTTTTGTGGGTGTTCTATTACAGGTACCTTTTAATTTTTAAACAAAAAAATCTAGCTAAAGTTGGATCAACATGCTTAATCAACAACATATGACAATGTTTTTTTTAAGTTTGATCCAAATGCGTCATACAACAAGCAACGATAATTACTCACTCCGTCTAAAAGTGTTTAGAGTGTTTAGACACATGGTGTTGTGTAATTATTTCGAGATAATTGTCATGATAATCTCATAATATTAATTATTATTATTATTATTTAAAGAAAAAATGATGAGTATACATTAGAGCATTCACTATCTATCCCCCATCTTTCATCTACATCTTTATTATTACACTATCTCTCTTTTTTAATTAAATAATATTATTTCATACTTTTATTATTAAATTTTCTTTCTCATCCACTCACAACCACTTTTAAAAATATTAAAAAATTATAGGGGTTACACCTTGTTTTCCCAAATATGAGGAAACACGGTACTCATAAATTTTCTACCTCTTTCACTCACAACAACTTTGTTTTTTTGGGCGGTTCCAACCGCCTCAAAATATATGTTGTGAAATGTATTTTTTTGAGGAGGTTAATAGTTCATAAAATATTTTTATCAAATAAAACAAAACATATTCAAGGGCATTTAACCTAGGATATCCTAAATGTTCTTCACACTATAAATGATAATGGTTTAGTTTTTGTTTTGTAGATTAAAATATGTTCAGAATAACATATTAGAGCACTCAACCTAGAGTACTATGATATTTCACATCATTCAGATATATAAAAATTAAAAACTCATTTCTATTTTCAAGATTTAACAAATTTTAATAATATACGATTCTCAGCATCCGATTCTATAATTTTCGACGAGGCAATGTACTAACGACCACACTCACGCCGTATAGTACAAAGAAAAACAACAAAACTCATGCCAAGTAACGCGGGAAAAAAACTAGTTACTATTAAATAGTAAATAAACTTTGGTATAGCGACAATGCTGGCGCCTTCTCTCATTACCCTCCCTCGTCTTGGTTCATTTCTCTTCACACAAACTTCTCTTTCACTCTTTTCTAAGTTATACTTCTTTTATTGTATGTTTAGTTGTCTTTTTACCTTTACTTAAGTGATATCAATAGTCGTGGGACATACGAGTCAAAACCGACCATGAAGAGGAGAGATCAAAGACAGAGCTAAGACAAATTGCCCGTCATTTCTCTTTCCTGTCAGGTACTCAAAACCTTTGTTAGGGACCTTTTCTGGGTCATTTTGGATTCACTATATTAAAACAGTCAATACGATCGGTTTCTTAAGTTTTGAACCATTTGTGTTCAACGTATCGAGTATCGACGTCTCGAATGCCCATAAAGAACATACCTCGAATGTCATGTTGCTAGCTATTTGTGTTCAACGTATCGACGTCTCTTCTTAACTTGTACACAACAATGAAAACACACATTCAGCAAAAAAATTGGCATCATTAGTAGCCACATGAAGACTCTACAAGAATCACAACAAAAAAACATAGAGAAAGTGTATGGAGAGAAACCATAGTCCCAATGTTGAATATGATGTAGTGCTAGCCGCTAGGCGGAACCGCTCCAGATGATGGGTCCCACCCAGGAGGTTTGATGTTGGGCCAATCACCACGGCATCCCAGTCGTATGTAAAGACCCTTCTTACCTTCAAGAATTTAAATATATTATAATTAAACGTCAAGCTTCAGCTTAAACATGAGTAAAATTAGGAATCAATACACACCTGGGAGTTTTTTGTCAGACAAGATTAACTGCTTAAGAGCACTCAATGCAGCCTGCGCTACAGCTTTAGAGTAGTCGTTGTCCCACTACCACCAAGCTTCACCACCACATCCGCATTGGTGAAACCCTGACCACCACTCGTGATGTTTATCCATGCCTCTTCTTTTGCTGCTGCTTCATCTAAAACCGAATCAAAGAACATATTGTTTATTTGGGTTCCATAATCTTGATTGTAAAAGCAGAAACTTGATGCTGAAAAGGAAATTATGATATGTTACCTTTAGCTTCAGATTGTGACAGCCACACAGTAAATCCTGAGTAAAGATGCCGCCATCGATCACCTCTTGCAGCAGCCCCATGCTGCCCACCTATGGTGGAAACTACCGAGCGGATATGACTACAAACACCAATGATATACTCTTTCATGTCTTTAGACTTTCGAAAAGCAGAAAAAGATATATGGGCTTTTCAGTAATATGTGCATACCTACTAAGGCTTTCCAATATCACACTTTCAGTTTCCGCTACAGCATTTGACCCTTCTGCAATCACCACTAGAAATTTTTACTTGTTAATACACAGAAGCACGGATTCTTTGCAAGATTAAAGAAAAAGGGAAACTTGCTGTTGTATCAGGAAAATCACTCACATGAATCAACTGATTGCTTAGTAAATGTTTCAAGAAGCTCTTTAGTGTCGAGTGGTGTATACCTTAGAAGCATACAAAAGAGCAAAAACATGTAATTGCAATATTCAACTTCCCAAACAACATATACTATCTACCCTCACAGCACATCCAAAGAGCGGTAAAACATACCCAAGGCCAACCGCCAGCTCCCGAGAAACTGTATAGTTGATTTCAGACGACTCCCCAACTAAATAAACCGACGTTCCTTTCAACAGTTGCGCAACTCCAACCGTAAGAGACTCCCATGTTTCCATGATGTCGGGCCATTTCACTTCAGGATCTTGCTTCTTCAAATTAACAACCAGTTGATCATCATCTAACAACCTACGAATATATGCACATTGTCCTAATCATGCTTCTTAATTCAGCAATTAGTATCTAATCAAATAATCTAACTATCTAAGGCATGTGGCTAATCAAACATCTTAAGAATGAATTTTTAGAGGATTATGACATACCATATTGTTTCAGCAGGCTTTATCTTCTCATACAAGCTAATTTCCATCGCGGTTCTAAACGATCCATCATTCTTAGTTTTAATTATTAAAGATTTCTCATCAGCATCAACATACACATCTTTAGAGCTCTGAATGCTTTCATCTCCAATAAACAATCTCAATTCCACCTCATCTGAACCATCAGAAAACTGTCAAATTCGATTTATTTCAGTAACTTCAGCAAGAATCATTTAAAACAAAACCCTAATCGCAGAAAACCTAAACAAACATGGATATCTGCTCAATCGTCAAGATATAAACCCTAAACTGAAATTCAAAGCTGTAAATCGATAATGGGTACTGAATTACCTCGTAATTGGTGGTGTTTGTGGAGACGGTGGAGGAACTGTTGCAGATGAAGGTGTTGGAAGTTGTTTTGGGGTGCAGATTGATTGAAATTGGGCGATTGGAGCATAAAGATTGATGTTTGAAGGGGGTGAAATGGGGTTTTGAACGATTAATGGTGGATTTAGGGCAAGTGAAACGAGTGGGATTGAGGGATGATGGTGAAGAGATGCAAGAAGGGGATACTGGTGTGGATAGAGTGGTGGGTGATGATGCCATGATTGTTTGTTAATGTGGTTGGAAGATGAGGGAACTTATGAACCAAATGGTTGTTCAATTTAGTATGAACTTTACCGGTATTATAATATAATATAGGTGGAGTTCGTTCAAATTAGATTTGGTTATTATGTTTTGTTAAACTGGTCGTGTTATTATAAAAAGATGTTTTATGTGATAAGATTATGTTTGAGATTACTTATTTATATCTTTTTTGATTTTTCAAAATAAATTTTAAGAAGTTAAAATTTTTAATTTTTAAATTTTTTTTTTCTTCTTACATCTTCATCTCTATCCAATATATTTTCATCTTTTTTTAACTTACCTCATTTTCAAAAATTAAAAGGAGTTTTTAATAAGCAATCCTAAACACTCACCGAATTTACAGGTTATGTATTGTTGAAGCAATTTCTAGTGTGGTTATTGTTGATGGCTTTTCATGCAGGAGATATTAGATAAAATAAAGAATTGATAATAATATTTAATGTAATTGATTTGTATTTGTCAACTAAGAGCACTAAACCTCAACATAATTGAGGTTGATTTTTACCAAATTCACATGGTATCAGTCATTTCTTTTTCTTTTCTTTGACTTCTTTCTCTCCAACTCCAATAGATTTTTTTTTCATATGGCCACAAATTCTTCATCCTCCCTTGATGGTTCTCTCTCTATGAACACTATTCTACATATGATAACTATTAGGTTATCATCGTCTAATTATTTGCTTTAGAAAAACCACATGATTCCCTTATTTGCATATCAAAAACTTTCTGGTCATCTTGATGGAACCGTGTCGAAGCCACCGTCCACCATCATTGTCGATGGTAAGGATGTTTCTAATCCTGTTTTCTCTTCTTGGCAAGAAAACGATCACATCTTACCAAGAAATTGTTATCTGTTAGCAAGCTAACCACGGATTTTCTAGTTGATGTGTTGTTTTCTCAACCGTTCTTTACTATTCAGGATCACAAAACCAAAAAGGTGCTTGCTAAAGGACGTTGTGTACAGGGGCTTTATGTACTGAAAAATGAACCTTAAGCTACGGTGGCTATGCATGGTGTCTCACATCGAGCTTCATACGAGTTTTGGCACACTCGTTTAGGCCACGTGTCTTTTGATGTTATTTCAAATTAAATAAACTTGGTGCTTTATCTGTTACTTCAGTTTTATCAAAACCTAATGTTTGCACACCTTGTCAACTTTCCAAAGGACAACGTTTATCTTTTGAACTTAATCACAAACGTGCTCAACATCCTTTAGATTTAATGCATTGTGATTTATGGGGTCCCTCACCGGTGAATTCAAAAGACGGTTATTTGTATTACGTAATCTTTGTTGATGATCATTCAAGGTTCACATGGTTTTTTCCACTCCAAACTAAGATGGATTTTTACTTGGTTCTTCCGGTCTTCCCATACTTACGAGACTATTCCCGACATAAACTTGAACCACGAAGCATTCCATGCGTTTTCATCGGGTATAGCTTGCAATATAAAGGCTTTAGGTGTCTTGATCCGATCACCTCGCACATTTACATCACTAGACATGCCCAGTTCAATGAGATGGTTTTTCCTTTTGGTGGTTCCTCAAAACCTACTGACTTATCCACCTTAAATCTCATTTCATTTCATGAAGACATTAAACACCCATCTAAGTCTTCATACAAAGTCCACAACCTCCTTGTTCCTTATGTAAACCCACCACTAAAGGCCCAGATCCAACCCCTACTCACTCTTCTTAGGTCCATACTAAACCTAGTAATGACTTGCAATCCACCATTTCAACCAACCCATCTTCTCAAACAGGCTCACCAGATGCACCAGCCTAAAGTTCTCAAATTGAACCACCACCTGTGCAAAACCAAACCCCAACTTCATCCACTGCCACGTCTACTAACCCGACCCCATCACGGTCAACTGCAAACAATTTTCATCCCATGCAAACACGATCAAAAGCCGGAAGTTCAAAGCCTAAATACCGAGTGGACTTAACTGCACTCACAACTCACTGTCTTCATGTAGCTTTATCATCTATGACTGAACCAAAAGGGTTCAACACTGCAGCCAAAGATCCAAAGTGGATAAATGCAATGCATGAAGAAATGGAGGCCTTGCGACAAAAAATACGTGGACCTTGGTACCACGTCCATCTTCGGCTAATGTTGTCGGATCTAAGTGGGTTTTTCGGATTAAATATCACTCGGATGGCTAGGTTGAACGGTACAAGGCTCGCTTAGTAGCCCAAGGGTACACTCAAATTTCAGGACTTGATTATTCTCACACGTTTAGCCCCGTAGTCAAAGCTTCAACGGTTAGAATTGTTCTTTCTCTTGCCATCTTAAACAACTGGAAGTTACATCAACTTGATGTCAAAAATGCATTCCTAAATAGAAACTTGAATGAGACTGTTTTCATGGAACAACCTGTTGGGTTCATTAATTCCAAATTTTCGGATCATGTTTGCAAGTTATCAAAAGCTCTCTATGGCTTGAAACAAGCTCCAAGGGCGTGGTTTCAATGTTTAAGCACGTTTCTTCTTTCAAACGGATCCACATGCAGTCGCGCTGATACATCACTTTTTGTGTTTATTCGTGAATCTAGCATAATGTACTTACTTGTTTATGTAGACGATCTTATTCTCACAAGCAATAATGAAGTCACCATTTCTGACTTCATTTCTCGACTAAATCGTGAGTTTGCCATAAAAGATCTGGGGGATCTCAACTATTTTCTGGGACTTGAGGTAGCTTATACTGATAATGGTTTGTTTCTTACTCAGTCTAAATATGCTACAGATATCTTAACAAGAGCAGGCTTACATGAATCAAAATCAGTTAGTACTCCTCTTGCTCCTCATGAGTCGTTTACTTCAAATGGATTGCCTTTTTCTGGTCCAAAGCTTTACAGGTCTTTAGTAGGGGTCTTACCTTTAGTCAAAATCAGTTAGTACTCCTCTTGCTCCTCATGAGTCGTTTACTTCAAATGGATTGCCTTTTTCTGGTCCAAAGCTTTACAGGTCTTTAGTAGGGGTCTTACCTTTAGTCGACCCCACACGACTTCTTTAGTTGGTTATTCAGATGCAGATTAGGCTCGTTGTCTTGAAACGCATTGTTCCACCTATGGTTACTCTATCTTCTTAGGAGGAAACCTTGTTTCTTGGAGCGCCAAGAAACAACCAACGGTCTCAAGATCAAGCTGTGAATCAGAATAAAGGGCAATGGCAAATATGGCTACTGAAATCGTTTAGATCACCCATTTACTACGAGAACTACATGCTCTTCCCTCGGATCGTCCAACTCTACTTTGTGACAACAAAAGTGCCTTATTTATGACTCAGAATCCAGTATCACATAAACATGCTAAACATATTGATCTGAATTATCACTTCATTAGAGAGCTTGTTGCCTACGGGAAGCTTTATACCAAATTTATTCCAACCAATCTCCAGGTGACTGATATTTTCACTAAAAGTCTTTCGCGTGCACAGTTCGAAATACTTCGAGCCAAACTGCGTCTTGGTCTACCACCTTTCCAATTGAGGGGGAATGTTAGATAAAATAAAGAATTGATAATAATATTTAATGTAATTGATTTCTATTTGTCAACTACTTGATTTATGGAGTGATTGTTGTTCGAAATACTAAACCTCAAACATAATTGAGGTTGATTTTTACCAAATTCACAGGAGACTCCTCTGGTTTGGTGTGTGTTGATGGCAGTTTATCTTCTAACCTTGTCTTTTTGAGCCAAGAACAAACTGCAATCACATTAAACTCGTTAGAGGGTCCATGAGCTTGAAGCCACGTAAAGATGTTGTCACTTAAAGGTGTTCTCTATGGATGAGATAAAAAAGTCCAAAACATATACGATTGTTGTGAAAATATTATGTATCTTGTCTATCACGATTACAAGAATGATGATATAGATTGCAATCACAAATAACAAACTAACCTACAAATATGGAAGAGACAATATCTTCCTAAAATAGATATAAATACATATACACGCTACCAACCCTATGTAATTAGAGAGGGAGGATGCCAAAAGCTTAAATTGAAGTGAAAAGTCTATAACAATTCATGTGGTAGGCCTTTGGTGAATATATCAGTGTATTGTGATGATAAAAGGACATGAAGAACTCGTAAGAGACCTAGCCGCATCATCACTCAAACAAAGTGAATATCTATCTCAACATGTATTGTTTGTTGATGTTGGACTGGATTTTCTATGAAATAAACTACCGATACATTGTCATAATATACAACCGTAGCTTTTTGTACTAGGACATGTAACTCTAGTAATAACTTCTTTAACTCGTTTCTCCAATGGCATTAGTGACTCCTCGATATTTAGCCTTGGCACTAGATGCCAAATAGTGAGTTGCCTCTTATAAGACCAAGAAATAAGGGTTTGGATGATAGTGGTTTAATTGATAATTAAACTTTGATTTGATAATATTAAAAATAAGTAACATGTTGTATGAATTGTTTGATAGATGATAATCTTATGTCAAATACAAGTCCCTGTACACCCAAGTCATTTAGTATATTTGTTTATCTAAGATCAAATTATTAAATATATATATATACTATAATAATATGTCATCAAGATATTAGTTGTGCCAAGACATCAAGATGTGATGAGAAATTCAATGAGGAATTAATACATTACATAATTATTGTTCATTGAACATCAAGACTTGATTTATGTCAAGAAACCAACACATAATTGTTCATTGAAGATCAAGACTTCACTTAAATCGTGATAGTCTTATTTGAAGAATCAACACAAAACCGACACATGATAAATTAGTTGAATCAATTAGAGTTTTGTACGAAGATTGGAATGAAAATAACAAGAATCCAACTAGTGCAATCAAGACGACAAACAACAAAGGTAATACGATAATGGAAGGATAATAATCTGATATGCTTTTTAGAATTAATCCCAAAATTTAAAAGAGATATATAATTGAACTAGATTTAGTAAACCCGCGTATTACATGGGTTGAATAATTAAAATATTAATATAATAAAAATTAATAATTATAAAATAATATTCTAAGATATGGTATGACTGAAATTACATAAAAAATGACTATAAATAATAAAACAGTGATATCAACTTTTTAAAATTTTGTTTCTAATTTTTTTTAAAAAAAATAAACATTTTGTTCTAAAACAAACTGTATAAAAAAGTCATTTTTAAATTTTTTTTATTATAACTCCCAAATTTGATTATTTTTGGTTTTTAAAAAATTGACTTTTTAAAATACCAATTTTAAAATATTTTATATTTTTAAAAAGTTTTATGCTTTAGAAAATTTACTATTTTATAAAAAATTATTTATTTAGAAATAACATTAATGAATAGATTTTTTTCTTAATTTATTAAATATAAAAAAGTATTAAATAATATTACTAATAATTAAGGTAATTATTTAATATGAGAGAGAGGCGGGAAAATTTTGGTGAGAATGATTGTGATGCTGTCACGTGTCATCTCAAGTTACTCTTATATTAGAGTATTAATATTAAGATTCTAAATCAACCAATATCATGAAATGAATATTCAATTTAGGCAACAATATTTTTCATGGCTCACTTTTGAAAAACAACTAACTTAATTAAATTTAATTAGGTGGTTTACAACTAGGTAGTTACAAAAAAAATGGTATTTAAATTTTTGAAATGGTGATAGATGGAATTTTATATTTTTGTTAAGTCTTGCAATGAGATCTTGCATTGAAGACACAAGTGTCTTATAAATAATCTTATAGGAATGTTAAAAATCTTTGAGAGTTTTGCAAAAGCAAAAACTAAACTTACTAGTTTGTTGCTAAAGAGTTACGAAATAGTTTATCCACGTGTACAAGTCTCGAAAAATTTATTGAAACCTAGAATTGTCATTAAAAACTTGATCGAAGAACCAGCGTTTATTGAAGAAGCTATAGAGTCTGAAGAAAAATAGTGAAAGTTGGTCTGAAAGGGTGGATGTGACAATACACAAGGTTCACAAGAAAAGATAGAAAAACAAGGTGACTAGATGCCACGGTCGACATATCAACAATGGCTTCAATTGTGGATTGGTCAGAAAGGTTTTTCTTATTTCTGGTTTGTGGCTATAAATAGATGTTACCCCAGCCTTTCCAAACATACTTTTTGCTTAAAATAACTCATTAATATATATCTAGAAGATCTCTATATATCTTCTATTATCTTATCTTATCAATTCATGTTAGAAGATCAAGAATCAAGAGAAGATCAACAAAGGAAAAAAATGTGCGCTATAATTACCTATCATTTGTAACTCTTGTATTTATCGTTACATATTCTTGTGTTGCATTTGATTGGTGGTGTGCTACCATTGTTACTTTAGTTTTGTAAAAGGCATGACTAAATGGGTTAGTGATTTGTGAGAGAGGCGATCACTACCTCTTGAGAGATTAGTGAGATAAAAGGTTGTCACCTCTTTTGTATGGTGATTAGTAGAAGGTGATCATTTCCTTTACTAAGTTATTTTTTTGTAAAGTAATAGATATAATGTAAGCACTTCCCTTAAAGAGTGAGACCAATATGAGCACTTCTTTTGTAAAGTGAGACACGATGTAACAGTGATCTCTTTCGATTAAGAGATATTCTAGTAGAGCAAACTCGAGATTAAAGATTATAGAGTGGATGTAGAGTACATATATAAATCATTGTGTATCTACATCCTTAAACTCTTTATATACTTCTTTATTTATTATTAGCTTACAACAAGGGTTATTCCATATGTAAGTTTTAAATTAAGACATTTTATTATAGAATACTATTCACCCTCTCTATTTTCCTACAATAAGGTTACGACATAAGTATATGTAGTAACCAGAGGGATCTACAAGAAGTCCATCCCCCCAATCGATGTCAGAGTAAGCCGCGAGAGATATAATAGGTGTGGCGTTGATTTGAAGACACTACTAGAAAAAAATGAATTTGCTACGCGTTTTTCCGTCGCAAATGCGTAAGAAAATCGAATTTGCTACGCATTTGCGACAAAAACAGTTTGTCTGAAAAATGCCAGTGGCAAATAGTTTACGACGCACTTGCGACTCAATATACGACATATTTGCGACTAAAACAGGGTGTAGGAACCTGTTACGCATTTTCCACACACTATCCTAATTACCTTAATTTAATCATTCTGAACTAATTATTGAATTGCAACGCGTTTGCTACGCAATATTATTATTAATATAAAATACGTATTTTTAAAACAACGACGCGTTTGCTACGCAATATTATTATTAATATAAAATACGTATTTTTAAAACAACGACGCATTTGCTACGTAATGTCAAAATACGTAATTTAAAAAACCGACGAGTTTGCTACGCAATGTCAAAATACGTATTTTAAAAAATGACGAATTTGCTACGCAATGTCAAAATACGTATTTTAAAACAACGACAAATTTGCTACGTGATGTTATTATCATTAAAATACGTATTTTAAACAACGGCGCTTTTGCTACAATTTTCAAGAACCCATGTGTCAAATTTCTAACGCATTTGCAACGCAATTATTTTTTAATTAAAAAAATTTAATAAAACAAATAAATCCAAATTTTTTTCTCCAAGAAACGCAAAATTTTTTTACTAAACCTGCTTTACAAATCAACCATAATTTCACCCACAAAATATGTTGCAAATCAACCACAACTACTACAAACAAAATATAAATGATACAAATTACAACCACCATTTAAGTATGTTTAAACTACAAAAGTATAGATAACAAAACGACTACTAATTACCAGAAGATTGCTTCCACTGACTCATGAAATCATTTAATTGTTTTTGAAACGTTTCTTGCATTTGTTGCATTTGTTGTTGAGTTTGTTATGCTTGTAGTTTGGTTTGTTGTGTTTGTTGTTGCAACTCCTCCCTTGCCCTCCTCTCCTCTTCAAATCGGGTTTGCATTTGAGCTTGCAAAGTTTCAAACTACAAATGTATAATAGTTAGTGAACTACATAAAATAGTAACAACAATAATAATATCAACGCATTTTTAGTTGTGATTGTCGATACTCAGTATATGATGGTACAATCCCATAAGATGAGGATGGTGTCCCGGTCACCATGTAATTAAGATCCGAAGATCCTATCCCAAATACCCGGCTTGTGCGACCGTCTGCTTGCACACGCGCCCACACATCGGGATCATCCTCAGTAAAGTTTTGCCCATACACCCTTGTCATCTCTTGCAAATAATCATCCTACAATTTATCAAAATATGATTTTTAATGCACTAAATGTTGATACGATTAATATATTAAAAATAATAAATATAACTTACGTAAGCTTGTTTAGATCGGTCGGTGCAAAATTCCATCCCTTCCAAGTTATTGATGTCAAACTCTCTAGCCCAAAGTTTTGCTTTTGACTTTTTGGTGAGGTGAGTATCAAGAAATATTTCTTTGAATAAAGGTTCACTACCCAATTTCCTTTTCTAAATAAAAATAGATAATAGTTAATATAATACGTATTAAAATATAAACACATACTAAAAGTTATAAATATGATTAGCTTACTAGTCTAATCCGACGTTCATCATATCCTATTGACCCGCCCGTGTGTCGAGAAGTTTTACCACTACCATCAGCACTCGCCCGGTTGCGTGCCGCGATTTCAGACTTCTTTTGCCAGTCATCAGTGCTCCATATCTATAAAAAATAAAAATATATGTTAAGTATGTAAAACAATAAATATCAAAAATATAAGAACTATTAACTTGCTTACATCACACAAATCCTGCCATACGCTATGAGATACCAAATCGGGCGGAAAGTTACGAATTATGTTGATGTCCTTGAAATTTCCTGGTTGAATAACATGTCCAGCTGTGGTAGCTTTTTGTGTAGATTGTTTTATCAAAGTACTCATGATATCTCTATAATGTCCCTTTAGCATGTTATGAAATCCCTCATAAACATCTTGCTCAGATTCTGTTTCCCAGTTGAAACGGGTCTGTAAAATATAAATTGTAAATTTAAACATATAAAGTTAAAACAAATAAGCATAAGATGTACAAATATATAATTATTAAATTACCTTAAATCGCTTATACATATTGGCAAGTTCATCCTTCGGACCTTTTTATATGTGTCCCAAGGTCCACGTAAAAACTGACGTAGTATAAAATAAATACTTTTGTGGACTTCATTTGAGGCAAACCTACAAAAATAACATAACCAAATATATTTATAATTGTATGAAACAGATTATCAAAGACATTCTTTTCAATATGCATCACATCAAGGTCGTGTCGTATCAACAAGTAACGCCAATATGGAAGATCCCAAAAGATGCTTTTCTTTATCCAATTATGTGTAATCCCAAAACCAGGAGGTTTCTCATAATCTTTAGTAAATGGGGTTCCATTGTAAACAGTGGGGAAATGTTGTATGGTCTGCCATATTTCCACTCCGGTTGGCTCAGGGATAGATCTTACCCGTGACACCATAATGTTTTTTCGAAAATTAATCTTATCTTTCAAGAAGCAATGTCTCATAGGAAGATGTTGTCTATGACAGTCAAACCAACATGGTTTCCCTCCAAAAGTCAGATTAAATGATCCTGATTTATTTGTGCAATATGGACAAGCAAACTTACCATGTGTGCTCCATCCTGACAACATTGCATAAGCAGGAAAGTCACTAATTGTCCATAGCAATACAACCCTCATTTGGAAATTGTTCATTCGATAGGCATCATAAGTTTCAATGCCATGCGTGAATAACATTTTCAACTCCTCTACCAAAGGTTGTAGAAACACATCCAGATTGTGTCCAGGATTTTTTGGACCAGGAATGATTAAAGGAAGTTGTATGTATCGCTCTTTTAAAGCTAACCAAGGAGGAAGATTGTAAACCATAATAAACACTGGCCAACATGAATATGGGGACCCACTTGAATTATTTGGACTAAACCCATCAGTGCACAACCCAAGACGAACATTACGTGTCTCTTGTGCAAAATCAGGATATACCGAGTCAAAATAGGTCCATGCCTTACCTTCACTAGGATGACTCATCTTACCCTCTTGTCTAACATGATCTACATGCCAAGTTAAATGTTGTGCTGTCTTCTTTGAATAAAACAATCTTTGAAGTCTTGGTCCAATAGGCATATAAGTCATTGCCAACTTAGGCACCTTGTTTCCTCTTTCCTTGTATCTGCTTTCCTTACATACACTACAACGATCCAAATTAGAATATTCCCCGTGGAATAGCATGCAATGGTTTTGGCATACATGAATTCGTTGTGTTGGCAACTCTAGTGGCTTTAATATCTTTTTGGTCTCATAAAAGTTTCTAGATAGCTTATCCTTATCTGGTAGAATGTCTTTAATGATCGGAAGTAGTTTATCAAATGACGAGTCAGAAATATTACAATCTGATTTCCAGTTCAATAATCTTGTGGCAGTTGGGAGTTTCATAGCATTTTTAGAGTCATCATACAAAGGCTCATTGACTAGACTTAACATGGTATAGAACGTCTCCGCTGTTTGATTTGGATCTTGTGGTTGTTGTTGATAATAAGGATGATTATTTTGGTGCATACTTTCTATGACCATTTGATCATATCCGGTATATTCTCCATGATCATCATCAATGTCTTCAATCGCATGTTGAGACGATACAGGGTTCGAACATTGACCCACGTCTTGCATATCAAAATAATTCACCATGCACATACCATACCTTATAATCATCCATGAATCCTTTGGCATACAAATGAACCTCAACCCCTCTCTCGTCGCCCAACAAAGATTTTTACATTTGGCACATGGACATTTAATTACTAAAAACTCTACCCCGTCTATAATTTTTCTTTGAACATTAGATGGTTGGCAAAAGCAAAATCTAGGAAATAAATAACATATGGTCCAAATGATGGATTGAAAAAACCATCACTAGTTTTTCTCTTCGTGTACATCCATTCTCTATCAAACGATATTTTTACCAATCTGTAGCTAAAAATCCACATGTTTTAGAAGTTAACAATCTAATAACATACATACAAATACATATACATATACATATACATATACAAGAACACATATATGCAGAAACACACATACACAGAAACATACATAAACACACAAATCAATGAAGGTCGTCCGGTCGGACTCAATGAACTCTATTCCTCAATATAATTTTTAAAAAAACTTCAAATTCTCATCTTTACACTAACTAAGTTTAAACAAACTCTATTTTCCTAATCTATTGTAGTAAAATGAACATGCCAAATTGAATAAAAACTTCAAATTAATTCATCTAAACATGTTAAACATTATTGTATCTACTATAATCTTAATACAGAGAAAATATATAGCTACATTTATAGCTACATTTTTCATGTTTAAATATTAGCTTAAATGCATACAATTTCTCATAAAAATACTCTTGCCTTTGTATACTATTCTTAATTTTGATCTTGAGGATAACAAAAGACCAAGCCATTAAAAAAACAAATTAATAGTTTGATGTGTCATGTGCATAGAGATGAACGTGGTTATGCCCCTGCTTATCCTTGTAAGTTTGAAGTGTCATGTGCATCTTAGTTTGGGTTTTGATTTGTTTTTCATTATACTACAAACATCATGTACACTCAAACATTAGGGCTTGAACACAATCGAGATACCAAAATCACTCAAACAAATTAACTAACAACAATAAAAACACCAAAATTAGTAAAACAAAATCGAGGGTTTGAATCTTATAATATAGACAAATAAACAAAGAACCAAATTAGAAAACTAACCTTAAAAGCTTGAAAGCTTGATGAATGTGGCTGGTATCACATATTCCAGTAGCCGCCGCCGGAGTCACGACGACCGCAGAGTCGTCGGACGCGGGCTGCAACTTGGATGGCGAATCTGACCTCTCGTATTTTTTAACGTTTGTTTAACGTCGTTACCTCTTGTAAGAATTTGTTTTGATATTAATGCAAGTACGAAGACTTATTTGTAATTCCTTGAGATCGTTATAGTTAAATAATTCAATAGTTAATGATAATTATAATAAAATAATAATAAAATGACAAAATAATAATACTAAAAATTGTAAATACTCTTAATAAGTGTTGGATCTTGAAAATAAGTAAAAAAAATAAGGTTAATATTTAAAACTTGTAATTAAATGTTTTGTACATAAAATATTAAGTTAAAAACTGCAGGGACCAAATTGTAATATTTCTTATAACTAAAGTATTAACTTTGGAATGTAATTGATCAAATTATAAACTACAGGGTCCAAAGTGTAACTTTTAAATCAAAACCCCAAACCATTTCCCTCCCTGTCGGCCCTATTTCCGGCCAAGAATCCGGCCAAGCTCCGACCACCACCCAACTGAAATTTCCCTCTACTAAAACCCCAATAAACCACCTCATTACAATCATTCATCGGTTTCGAACCCTATCTCGAAGTTAATTCGAATTTAAGCATCGGCTTCACCATTTTCAACCGAAACCGAAGCTATTTCAATCCTGGACCACAACGGCTCGAAACCGGCACATTCAAGTACAATTAAATGTGTAATAATCATTCTAAGAGTGTTTCTAAGCTTAAAACACCTTTAATTTCACCTGAAATCCACTTAATCACTAAAAACACACTCTCGACATCGATAAACCTGCAACCTAATCAAACTCCGACTTTCGAGTCTCACAGACTATAATTGACAGAGGGCTTTCGATCTTAATCAACATTAGAAGCTTCGGGGACAGTGGATTTGATTATCATCAACATTACCACTCGAATCAAAGCTAGCCAGTCGCGACATAGTTTTAAACTGTTTCAACTCGTCCAACTTCGAATCAGGTAAATTGGGTGCACGAATCAACTCGATTTTACATGGGGAACAAAAGCCCCATGGTTAATTGCATTTTCATCACCGAATCGAGCTTCAATTTGATCGGAATTGGAAACTAGGGTTCGTGTGAATTGGAGTCTTTCTGAAAATCAGTTTTTAAGCAATCCTTGCTGTAATTTTAAAACAACTGGGGCTTTGGCCCAGCGGTTTGGTCATTGTTTGTCTGGCAAGGGACCCGGTTCGAACCCGAGTCCCTGCCATTATTTTTAAAATAGGTTTTTTATTATTAATATTAAAAATTCAGAAATATGTAAATATTATTAACAATATATCAAAATCCTTTTAAACAGAAAGTTAAATAAAATATTTTCTTAGAAATTTAATTAAGAAGTTCTTATTTTTTTCTTATTTCAACAATTATAAAAAAAATTGTACAAAATACTCTTCATTGTTTATAGTAATGACTTCCATTCAATTCTTAGTAAAATTATTTGAATAAATCCTTTATTATCATAAAATGAAGTTACAATTATTCATATTTATTTTATATATGTATATGTTTAAAATGTACATTAATTTCAACTAATATAACTATCTAAATCTATAAATTACTATTTTATTTAACTAGTAAATAATAACCATTTGATAATAACAGTCTAACTTTTATTAATAAGTGACTATCATTAAAATCTTTATTTAAATAATTTAAATACCAATATAATGATAAATGGCATCTATTTAATCATGGACTAAATAGTTTATAAATATATCCCTATAATCACCATGATTAACTTAAAACGACGTATTATTTAGGTTGAATGTTAACGAATCCTCGACATTACATACAAGGCTTCTTATTTGTCATCTTCATTATTCATGTGAGTTTTCCATACCCCTTTTATATATTTTCACACTTTTGGGGTGAAACATGTTAATCTTATGAAAAATGCACTTGTAAACCAGTTTGAATTTATAAACACTTGGGCAATTCATCTTATTTGTCGTGGTTATTTGAACTCTTGTAATTATCATGTGATGACTTATGATATGTACAATCATTAACTATTGCTAGCCTGACGACGTCATAGATCTATGGGCCTGACAAGCCTGCTTGGTGCAAAACCAAGTACACTTAGCTAATCGTTTAATCTTGTATCTTGTAATCTGTCAAGGTTTGATTGTTACACTTGTTCATCCATCTTTAGTTACTTTATTCAATAACCTATGACATGAATTGCCATATTTTGATTTATACTTATGTATGCCAAACTATGGAAACTCACCAACTTTATGTTGACCTTTTATTTTTAATATGTTTCAGGACTTGTTACCGCTTAAGTGCTCCTGAAGACTTGATCACATCTAGGATTGAACCTAAATAATAAAATGATTTATATTGTCACATGATGTTAGGGTATCTTTTGTATTTATGGCTGCTTGATCTTATGTTTTATTCTCAATGTATGTTTGAACCTTGAAAATTAATAATATTGACCGTTGTGTGGCATGAACAATCTAACCCTCACATCTCGACGTTTCCGCCGTTAAGGTTGGGGTGTGACAGCGAAAGTGGAGGGCTGCAGCTTGGATGCCTTTTACGCGGGTTCAGAATGTGCGGGTTTGAGAAGGATACGCGTTTCAGCTATGAATTGGGAGTTGAGACAGCGTGGGTGTCGCGACACAGCAAACACAAGGAGATAGGGAGGCGAATTGGACAGTGAAGTCAAATGAGTGCTTAGGGTTTTTTATATTAGATACACTTATTTGTTTTGGTATATTAAATATCTAAATAAGAATTCAACCAAAACTACTTTAGATCAAGTGGTAAGTAGTTGCCATTTTAATGAGGTTGCCCAAGTTCGAATCTTGTTAGCTGCAAATGGTCTTTTTTTTCTAGTGATTTTACTTTTTGTCGCAAATGTGTTGCAGTTTTCGTACATTTTACACCTGGCTTATAGCTTATATGTATTTTGGTAGTTTATATATTATAAATATTTTTCTACGTCACATTTGTATCAAATGTTGTCTAGATCAAAGGGTAAGTATATGTAGTTTTAACCATGTGATCCATCTTCAATTCCCACTAGTTGCAGGTTAAGATTTTTTACTAGTAATATTAGATTTTGTCGCAATGCGTCGCATTTTTCCTACACATTTGCGATAGACATCCGAGCTTGTACGATTTTGGTTTTTTGAATTATTAATATTATTTTCCGTTGCAAATGTGTCACGCCCTTCTACACATTTGCGACAAGCTTATTAGTGTGTACGTATTTGGTTTTTTATATTACAATATTATTTTCCGTCGCAAATGTGTCGCAATCTTTTACACATTTGCGACAAACTTTTTAAATATTATTTATTAATATTACTTTTGTCGTAAATGTGTCACAAATTCTACACATTTGTGACACACATTTTAACTTTTATTTATTAATGTTACTTAAAATTAATTATTTTTTTTGAGTGATATTAATAATAGAGTTAATTTGACTTTATTATTGTTAATTAGCTATTATTATCTATATTACTATTTATATTCTTGATTGTTTTCAAAATCAATACATGTTTATGTGCGTTTAGATATATGTGGCATATGCGTTTGTGTATGCATTTACCATCTGCAATGTATGTGTATGTTTTTATATGTGATAATGTTGGTGTGTGTATGTGTTTATGTTAGTGTGCGTGTCTTGTATGTGTCTTAACTGTACACAAATAGATTCATTTATGTTTATATAATCATAGAATTGAATTAAAAGATATTTATGACAATAGGACGTGATAGTGTAAACATAGGTATGTAATTGTATAATACGTGTAAATTTGTGAAATAACATAATTAGTGTATAATAAAGTTATATGAAAAAAGATGAGAAAACAACTATATTTATGTCTCAAAAAACAAAAACGGCATAGCAACGTGAGAAATGTGTAGGAATGTGAAGTAATTTGCTACACATTTGTGACCAAACTAATTGCTTGTCATAAATGTGTCGCTTAATGCAACACCTTTGCGACACTTGGCAATTACGAAGGAAATACGAATCATCTTACGACACATTTCTTACAAAACTTAACGTTTCGTCATAAGTGGGTCGCTAATTATGACACATTTGCGACGCAATCACTCATAATTATAAAAATGACAATATTAATATATAAGAATTTATTATGATAACAAAACATAATAACTATTACTACTCTCTTATTATTATTATTATTATTATATTATTATTATTATTATTATTATTATTTTGTTATTATTATTTACTATAAATTATTTAATTTATATATATATTTATTTGTCTGTTGTCGCAAATGCGTCGGAAATTGTAACACATTTACGATGCAATGTTATTTTAATTTACTAGTACTACTAATAATAATAATACGTATATTATTACTAATAGCAATGTTACATTAATAATATTATTTTATTATTATCATAACAATCATAACGATGATAATATATATATATATATATATATATAATATTATATATATATATAATATATATATATATATATGAAAAAGAACAAAAATAATAATAACATGATAAAAACAATAAATAAATTTATAGCCTCACAAACTTGTAGCAAATCTTGTTACGCATTTGCGACGCAATTTATGATTATTAGTGTTGTTATTTTTATCGTTAGAAGACAAACAAAATAGAGTTAATAATAACACAAGAATACCAAGGATAGCATTATTAATTTTGTTTTACTACCTATTTGCGACAAAGTCATTGAATAATTCGACTTTAATTAACTTGGGTCGGTATTGTGTCGCAATTTTTCTACACATTTGTGACGAAAGCTGGAGGTTATAAAGTTTTGTCGCTTTCTTGTCGAAAGTTTAATAGAAATGTAGGGTTTTAGTTTTTGTAGCATATGTGTCACAATTGTGTCGGAAATTGCGACACAAAATTTGGCGTCGCAAATTGCATAGCAAGCAAAGCAGTTTTCTAGTAGTGAGAACATAATGTAACATACCTTGAGCATACATGAGAATCCACTTCTATGAAGATGATATGAGGCTTGTGAGAAGTATGCATAAACAAGCACACCTGTTGAATTGCATAGGTTATATCCGAGATTATAAAGACCGTGTATAGCAACGCTCTAGCTAAGCTACGAGATACATCTCGTTGGGTAGTACGTAGCTCTGCGTCAGAAACATGAGCTTAGATGATTTTTTCAACCGAAGTAGTGCATGTAGACATGAAAGCTCATTGTAATATTTCTCAAAGCATTCTAAGACTATGTAAGAATGTTTTGTGCTTATCATGAGCGGCCTTAAGGCCCTGGAATAATGAGGTGGCCGCTGTTTCGTCATGCCTAACTCAAAATATAAAGTGGTAATAATAGTCGGAAGAAACTCATCGTATGCGATGATGATATCGCCTACATTTAAAACTAAATAAATCATTTGTTGACTGTGATTGTAGATGAATAATGAATGGTCACAGTGGTGTTAAGGAAGCCATAGGAAATAAAAAAAAAAACTGCTTGTACCATGCACATAACGCCTGTGTTAGGCTATGTAATGACTTTTTGAGTTTGCAAACATGATTTCGA